>JAPMOB010241832.1:0-21138 GCA_029875015.1 Lepomis gibbosus
GGGGGAGAGAAGAAGGAGGTGAGGTGTGTCTCAGCCATTCAGGCAGCGTAGGCGTTTGTCTTTCATCTCCTCTCTCACACAAACAACAAAGAGGCTCTGAGAGGGTTTTTCCCCCCTCCATCATGTACAATACCCTTTCTTAACTCCCACCTATTTATAGTAGCGCAGGTTGAGAAGTGCCAGACACGTTGCAGCATCATTTAATTAGGTGCTTGTTTACCAATAAACTCAGTGAAGCAAACCAACTCTGAAACTCAACTGAGCAAACAAGAGACCCAACTCTAGTGAACTGACAGGAGAAGAAGAGGAAGAAGTGACGTACACGCAGGGCAGGAAGTTGTTTTTTTAAAGCTGTGGAAAAGAAGGAGAACATCATTATTTCAGTTTCTGGGATTCCTGCTTTGCACGACCCTCCAATACTACCAAGAAAAGAAAAACTTAAAGAAACGAACAAGGAACAATCAAGTGCTGCTGGGTGCAAAAAAGTCATGGATGCTAAATGCATGTTAACAATCATGTCAACAGTGCACACTGCTGCACGAGTAGCAGCGCAACAGTGATGATGTAATCCCTGATAAAGACTCTCTCAGCCTTCTGAAGGCAAAGATTATGATGTGGCCAATAGCACAATTAAATTAAGTTAAATTAATTTTATTATATTTAAATACTATTTTGCATAGTTATGTCTGGTAACTGTGAGGTGCTTTGTTTTTTAAAGAACCAGTTCAGTATTTTGAAAAACACGCTCACTCTCTTACTAAACGTTAAATAGGGAGATTGATTGTGTGTGTGTACGCAGAGAGCTTGGAGGTGATTAGCCTAACTTAGCATAAAGACTCGAGATATAATTATACATGAGCTGTAATTTAAAAACATCAGTTTGTGGTTTTAGATGGAGTTACGTGCTGTACTTTTCTTGACGAACTGCAGTTACTCGCACAGTATTTCTGTCCAGTACTGTACAGTTCTGATTGCCTGGATGCATCACAGTAAATTTACAGTCAATTTGTTCAAGGAGTAAATCCTCGCTAATCTTCAACTTTTGTAAATTTTGACATGCAAATTACAGTTAGCAAGCCATATTTGACAGTTTCACAACATTTTATTTGAACGAATGGAGAGCCCAAAATGGAGGAAGCTATCGTAGTTTCTGTGTTGCGTCATCCATTTTTAACCCTCCTCTGTTGGAGTGTGAAATGCCTCACAAAAGAGTATGGTTTAAGGTCTGACAGTTGTGAGACGGTCAACTAACAAACTAGATAACTGCCAGCTAGCCAGCTCTGTGCTTTTCCCCATGTTCTCTTCAGTAACTGCTTATGTAATGAAACAATCATTAAATGTGCAATCAATTCAGATCAAAATGCAAAGAGGGAGTAAATGGCACAGTAAACAGAAAATACAAAGAAACTCAGAGAGCAGTTATGTATGTGTTATATTTATTAATAGTATTACTGGTAGTTGTACAGTAGTAGTAGTAGCTGCATTTTTAATAGTTTTTTAAAGCTCCATGAGTTAAATACACCACTATGTTTCAGACTGCAGTTCCTCTTTACTCGCATTGCTGCTGCTGTTGTATGCTGAGGTTTACTTTTGTTTTCTAATCCTTATCCTTATCCCCCCTACTGCCCCTAGTTGTATAATACCATTTCCCCTGATGTCTTTCCAAATGAATTCCTTCATCACCTTGCTGAATTTAAAAGGGAGATTATGCCACGCACCATAATGACAATTTTCAGGAGATGCAATGTTGCGGTAAATTACAGCAGTGAAACACATTTGAATGTCCTGTAAAAAGGCTTTAACCAGATTTGGATGTTTGTTGTTCGAAAGGATGTTTGTTCTGCACAGTGGTACTAAGCCAAATGCATTTTTCAGATGTCAGAATACAACATGGGGATCTCTGCTCTTTTGTTTTGCTGATTGAATTTGGTGCCAATCATGCTTGTGTGTTTTAAAAACCCAGAGATGCCTTTACTTACTTCATCAATGTAAATGTGCTGGTTCATAATTTGCCAAGCGCTGTGCCATCATGATAGAAAATATTTGCTTCCAGATTAAAGGGGTTTATGGGCAGGAAGTAATTTTTTTCCAGATCAGAATTTCTCCTCTTTGGTTAGGGTTAGATAAATTGTTTCTCTCTTTTGTTTCATAAACTGACATAATCCCCAAATCTCAGGACATCTGGTGTGCTTGTAGGAGTAGACTCCAGGGGCGCTGTTAAACTCATTTAATGGGGCTGGTGCCATATCAATATTTTACTGCGGTGTAATTAAACAGTCATGGAAAATAAATACTTTACTTTGGTGCATCATGTCCAACAACATGCCACTCGCAACTGAAGCCAAATTTGTGGTGATAACGGCAAAGAGTTTCCTCTTTGATGTTGATTTTAGCTTCAGATGACTCTGATTAATTAATCCCACTGGTCACAATTGTGAACCACAATTTCATAAATTTTCAAAGCTTTAAAACAGTTGTGCATGCTTTTATGACTCTCTCTGATTATTTTAATTATAAACAGTATTTAATTATATATAAACTTGCTTTCACGTGAAAGGTGTAAATGGTTAGATGAGAAAAATGTTATTTATTTCTTGCTAGCTCTCCTAAGGGGAGATGATTGTACAACATCTTTGTACAATGTGTTTCAATGAAGTCATAACTACCATGTTTGCATGTACATAATACTATATTAGGGACGTTGTACTGCCACATGTATATCACACACTTACAACATGTCTGGGTTTGAGATTTTTTTAATTGATTAAAGAGCGTGATCCCATCACATTGAGGACTGCGTTGGAATTCAAAGATTCCAGCTGCTAGGAATTGAACTGTAAATTGAATGTGGCATTCCCTGTGTATAACGCCATTAAATCTGTGTGAAGTGATTTTTGACACCTAGAAAGACTATGAAAACAACACTGGAGCCATGATACACCATCGTCTTAGCAAACAGTTGCCTATGCAGCAGGGAGTTGGGTTTCTGGTCACAAACATACACCTGCATTTCAGACTGTAGTGTCATTTCACAAAATAAGTATCAGTAAAGTATGGTTGCTTTGAAAGAAAATATATACAGTATCTATAGCAAATTGTGGCCTAGCCTTGACTTAAAATCAGTCATGTCGATGTGGCCATGGTTACCCTGGTAGAAAAGAAATTCTTCACATCTGCTCAATGCTTGCACTCACAGCGATACACAATATACCCAATATAATGAAAGCCTTCATAAGGTCAAGTACCGATTTTCGACATAAAAATGCATAGTTCAAAAGTCAATATAATGATGAGAGAGAGCGCTGTGGAATGTATGGTAACAAATTTGCATCTACAGATTGTTTCCATCTCATCAGTTTTTACAGTTTGCTGCAGCAACTCCACAAAAGCCTGACTTCTTGCTTCTGAGTCGCCTGTGTGGGCTGTTTGAACAAGGCTGAAGAACACTTGTTGCATGTTATGTTAAGGTTTTGGTCCTCTTTAGAGAACCTAATCTATTTTCACTTTCTGTTGGTCACTGACACATTTCCAGCAGACAGAGCTGAACGGTAACTAAAGCATTGTGTGTGCTCGAGAGCATATCACCCAGGATGATTACATTATCACTTTAGAACTTCAACCTGATATTTATCTATGTGAATGCTGGTGGTACCTGTGAGCACAGCAGTACCCATGGGAAACACCTTTTAGCCAAGTCTTGTTGAATTTTGTTGGTTAGCACATTCACTTGCAGCTTTGGCTTTTCACGTGATAGCACACCTGAACCAAGCTTCTACCCTGCTGTGTTCTCTCAATTTGACTTTTTGCTAACAGCTTGCCACTGTACTTTGTATTTCTAAATTTCACACTAAACTTTTTTGTTGCATCACCCTTTTCTAAATGTAGATAAAAGAATTGATGAAAAGGGTTCAAAGGCACAAAGATGTATATGATCATGAAAGAAGGCAGAAGCTGATGGGCTGTCAGCTACAACAGAAGAGGTTTAAATGTGCAGGTATACTGCTAAAAAATGTGTGATGAACATTGTTAACTCCATCTAGATTGTATGTTCACATCATCTCCATGAAGAGGAGTATGTGACGAATGATTTTCATAAATTTTAAATAAGCCTGGAAAAATGCTGTCTTAGCTTATTCTCCTTCTTTGTTTCTTCCTTTGTGGTCGTCAGTGCGATCAGGGATTCTCCCGGTTTACACTTAAAACAGCAGTACACCGATTCATTCTCTGTCATCTTCTGAAGCCTGGCTTTGAGAGCTGTCTTCTGCTTTGCGCCCGCTGTTCAACTTGTTGCCGTTTCCCAACGTTTCTTTTGTTTCTGAGACAGCTGCTCCCCTTGCCTTCACAAACTCCAAAGCTCTCCGCTCTGCATCTTTACTCTGAAAACATTCCCAGTTTTACTGATTCTCGGTCGATCTGTCAAACACTGTTGTTAAATCAGCCTAAATCAATTCCTGCTCTCTCTTTTAAGCAGCCTCTGGCTATTTCAGTTATTTCCCGCTGATCTGACCACCGTGCTCTCCTGACCACGCATTTCAGTCCTGATTCCTCCCTCCTTAGTGACAGCTTTACTGATAACCTGTGAGCTGCAGTTTGCAGGCTGTTGCTGAACTGCAGGGCCCAACAAAAGCCTGTTAAAGTTACTTCTTGACAGCCACAAAAAGCTCAGCTAGAGCTTTTCGTGCCCTACCACTTCTTTTTAACTGCTGCTGGTAAAAAGCTCCACATTTTCATGTTCCACATCAAAGTCTGTTGGCATGTTATTTCTCCCTGAGGCCACCCTTCCTTCCTTTCACAAAGTTAATACTGAAATACCCCTGCTGAAAATGATTTGTTAATTTGGAAACCTTTTTTTCTAAGTTACGAAACTCTGGTCCATCAAACACGGCACACACTGATTCAGAGTTTTGAGTCGCATTTGAGGCCACATTGTCACGAGGAAGCGATACAGAAAACACTGTAGCCCTTACACAGCACTCTGCAGCTGTGTAATGAAACTGTCATTGATGTCCTTCAACCCTCAGGGGTTCAGGCAGTCAATTACAAACACAATCACACACTAACACACACACTCACAGTCCATTTAAGCTCATGACAAGGGTAGAATAAGTCTTCTTCAAGTAATCTTGCAGTGCAAGTATGTAACAGTATATCACAGCACATCTCACGTACTGTGTATCATTATAAAGGAAAACTCAAGCTCAATAATTAATTATTAAAACAGCAAGCCAATGGCCTTTCTAATCTTTTGTTAAATGCAGCTTGTATTAATTAAGAAGGAAGGCAGGATTTGTTCTCATCTCAACCATGCGCATACACACTCACAAACATCAAGGAGGCAGAGTGTAACTTAATGAGCATAATGTAACGTATAATATTAACCTCTAATATTGTGAGGTCAAATTGATTGAAACAGCATTGTGAAGTGCCAGAGCCTCTGGCTGCGAGTCCGGCACGGGGGACAAAAATCTGACATGATCGTTTAACATCGTTTTTTAATCCACTGAAAGTTCTTTGTCTTGTAACGACTCTGCGGCTCCACATTCACAATTAAGGCAGCAGCCACCCCTCCTGCATCCACGCCGATTCACTCCATCTCTTTCCCTCCTTCTCTCACACTATTTCTCTCTCTCTCTCTCTCACACACACTGTGCACCCATCTGTTTCAAGAACTTCAAAAACACTCCGTATCCCCTCGCTGCTTCGCTTTATAAGTTCACTCCAGTTCAGTCCATTGCTCTTTTATGTCTTTAAAAGCATGACTTCAAAAAGGAAAGAATCTCGTCTCTCGTTGCTATTTAAGCACTTTATGAAATGGCAATGCAAATATTTCTTCTATAACATTTGTTTCTGTCTAAAAGTGAGCTGTGCAGAATTTAAGCTGGTGCATGGGCGTGATGCGTTGCAAGCATGAAAGATAGACTGAGGGTGAATGAGTGGGAGTGTATTCATCTTAAACCACAGGATCCAGTTAGAGATGCATATTGGATTAATAGAGCTTGGATGCTTGATTTGGAGTGGAGTACTCAAGCTGTGTTTGTCGTGACCTCTCTCATCGCTGCTCAAAATGTCTCCCCTCTGGATTGGCTGCAGGCTTTTTATCCACGTCCTCAAATCACAACCCTGGAGAGCAACAGGAGCTGTGAGTGTGTTAGCGTGTGTGTGGTGGTCTGTGGTTGTGTGTCCTGTCTCTCTGTCTCGGCCAGTGTGCTGGAAAAGAATCCATTATTGGAATAGCCTTTCACTTGAGTGGTAGCATTCCTCTGAGCCCAAAGATGTTATCCACTGTATGTGTATTTTGTCTGGGAGGCGAGCATTTGATTGGGGTGTCAGGCCTCTCTCGCCCCCATGGCCGAGTTTTGGCGAGAGGTGTGCGATGTGTCTCACAGCTCTGGCACTGCTTGACTCCAGCTGCCTTTGAATGCAGCTTCAAAGCCTGCCTCGCTGAATGTTTCTCTCCACACGTTCTGGCACTGTTCTCGAAAAAATCCCCTCCTCTTCCTCCCCTCCAGCTCTCTGCTGTGTTTTTCCAGTTCACTTTTGCCCTTGCGTCCTTCTCAACTCACCGTGTCCTCTGACAGCACCTGTTTGCTAGTTTGAGATAGAGAGCACGACTCATCTTTGACCTCGGCGAAGACCGCAGTGCCAGAGATCAATGGAGTCAATGGTGTAAGACAAAAATATGGAGGCAGAGGAAGCAGCCTGGCATATTCTGTATCAGGAAGTACTGGTCTGTGTGCTAGTAACACATAAACCAGCACTATCTGCACATGAATATCACTCACTCCTACTTTATTATTATTATCATTATTAACTTCTACCATTACTTGACCATTTGTAGTAAATTGTATACAATTAGATTATTTTGAGAGTGCACACAGAGTCAGAGCAGCAACGAGGATTCTGCTGGAATAAACACATACATTAGATGTTACTTAATTAATACGAAAAACCTATCACATAAGGAGGAGACGGGGATGGTGGAAGGAGCTGCATCAGCAAACATGAGGGATTAATAGTAACATCATTTGTGCACTCACTTTCCGGTTTACCTCCAAATAAAGGGTTTTTGTTTATTGGGCTGTACTGTTGGCTTGTTAACAATTTTTCTGTCGTGTCTGAACACCCGTGTCTTGGTAGCAATGTTGTCGTGTGCCCAGATCTCATCAATGACATTGCCGAATACAATGTTAAGATATCCGGCCAACCCTGCGGGCAGAAAAAGCTCCCTGCTATAATGAACTGGATTTATCTTTGTGCATTCATTTTAATAAAAAAAAAAACCCCATCAAAACAAAAGTGTTGATATTTTCAAAATGTGTCAGAGTGATCGACTCATTGTGTGAGATTTAGAAAAGCCCTCTTCAGTTCATTTGTTTATGGGGGAGCAGACGACAGGTCATAAGATCAGAGGATGGATTTCATTGTTTCTTATTTTGTCTAGCTGCGGGGAAACATTTTTCAGAAGCTCATGGGGAGGCAAATGAATGAAAAGGAAAATCTGCTTGTGTGTTTGTGTGTGTGTGTGTGTGTGTGCGTGTGTGTGTGTGTGTGTGTGTGTGTGTGTGTATGTGTGCAGCTCTAGTCCTTACACCTGACTCACACCTTGCTGTCCCACCACAATTTGCCAAATGTTCGCCCACACTGTCACCACCTGGCTACTGCTGTGCGCTGTACGATTGCGCGGTGTACGCGTGTGTTCGTGCACGTGTGTGTTTGTGAGTGCTCTCTAACAGATGGAGTAACCTAATACATGTCTCATTTCTGCCCCGCTGTCCATTGGCCATCACGGTCTGATGGTGATGCTATCTGGGCCTTACCAGCATCCTGTCTGCTTTGTTCCTGGAATCAGCCGACCCCGCCCTGCCTCGCTGCCGCCGCTGCCGTCCCATAAGCCCAGGGCACCCGGACTCAGACACAGAGTAGCTCGTGAGGTGGAGCTGCTCTCGGGTTACCTGGGATAGGTCGCTATGTGGGAGCTGAGTGAAATATATCTGGAAAAAACAACATATTGTTTACAGTCAATGAACAGATGCTGCTGTTGTTGTAGACAGGCTCATGAAATCATAACTGAATGCAAAGCCTGCTGGTGTGTGTATGCATCAGCCTGTGCACACGTCCATATGCTCCATAAGCTCATGTAAAAACCTTAGAACTTTAAAAGCTTAAAAAAATGGTTGGTACAAGGTTTCCACCTGACACAAAGTGTGCTGGCATGCGTCTTTGTGAAAAGCTCCCCGTGTCTTTCTGCCAGTCTTCCCTCTGGGTCCTGGACAGGGACTGTTTTGTCACCGGGACCAGGTGGCAGCGGCTTCTCCATCCGTCTCCGTGGCGGCTAGAGGTGACACCCCATCAGCCAAATGGATTAGTCTCATTGGCTGGGTAATTTATTGATGTTTTCCTCTCCTGGGGATAATAGGTGTACGGGACGCTGATTGATGAGGCAGCACGGTGCATGTCTGCCTTGGCAGCGTGTCAGCCACAGCCAGCGGCTAGTCAGTCAGTCTGGTGTGTTATGAGCCGCAGAGTTGACTTATGTAGCGACCAGACTGACGGCCTCATGGACATCAAATATGCTCATTGACAGGCCATTCATATATTATGTGAAAAGCCTGTTTTATGTCAGAGCTGGAGTCACTTTAGCTTTTAGATGTCAGAAATAAGTGACCTCACGGTGACACAGATTCATTAGATTCATAGATTTCTTTTACACTTCAGACCTGAAATCTACAGCACTTGATCACAGTTTCATTGGGAGCTTTGATTATTTGATTGATTACAGGAAGTAGACATTATGATAAAACCTTCACAATGTAACACTGCAGATTTAAGGTATCCTTGATGACAATGAGACAGAGAGGCTGCTGAATATTGGACTTCATTTAGTGGATATCCATATTTTAATGCCCGTGGAAGCGGAGACGCTCCGAATCCTTGGAGAAAACATTATCTGGCAGGTGAAATAGGTGGACAGAGGTAAAAGAGGAGAGGGAGAGGCATTTCCCTCTGCCTTGTGGCGCTGATCTATCTCTAAAAAGCCTCCAGTCTCAGAGGAGAAAGCGTTTTCCAGCAGCCAGCCTTCAGCGTTTCATCTGTGACACTGACAAAATAAACGCTACTGCTAATTTTAAGCGTGACCCAATATGTTTGTGGGCTACTGCTCTGGTAATGTGTGCTCTTGACCTCCTACAGTTGGATCCAGAATGTCACAGGTCCCTGACACACAGCCCCTCTCCCCTCCATTAGAGGATACCTGATCCTGCACAGGCTTTCAGTGATGAAAGAGAGCGAGCAACGCACACAGGAAATGGGCTCGCAATGGTGCTTGCCATGACCCCGACTACTTAGAACCATTGAATTGCATTTATGAAGAGCCCTCTAGTCTTTGTCTTTGCCATTACAAAGTGGCTCTCCGCTTTGTGGTGTAAGAGATACTACAGGTAGCATCTGAATTACAGGGTTTGATGTAAGAGGCTTTCATAGAAACCAAGAAAATGAGAAGCAAATAGCTTTGAGGTGGATGTGCATTTTCTCACTGCCTTCAATTTTCGATCAGTAACCAAATATACGACGCTCCTGCTTTTGTACTACCAGGAATAGAAAGCTTTGTATTTCTGTGTATATCTGCATGTGTGTTTTGCTGTGTGTGTGTGTGTGGGTGTGTCTCACCTCCTCCCAGTCTGTCTCCTTGTCTCGGCTGGCAATCTGCACATCTGTCTGCTCATTGATCGCAGAGGGAAGTGCGCCACAGACGCAGCGGGACATCCGTAGCCTGAAAATCTAAACAGATGTGCGTTGCTCCCGAGCATCCTCTCACACTCACCCAAACATCCTCAAATGTTTTTCTTAACCTTTATTCACCCAGCAACTGTATCGGTGAGCGTGCATGGTGTTTTCCACCCTGTTTTCCATTCACACACGCATTCAAATTTCCAGCCTGCTACTGTTTATCACTGAGGCAGTTTGGGGATAAATGGCCTGCTTAAAGTGAGGCTATGTAACTTCTGCTGAACAGTGGCTACTGTAGCTACATGCGGCAATTACAGAATACTTGTGTAATGAATTTCCCTTCATAACACAGCATTTTAGCTTAAAACCGCATTCAAGCCCAGAAGCACAACCTTTACACAGAGCTTTTTTTAATCATCATAGAAAATGTACATTTTATTTTAATCTACAGGGTGGCATTATCTGATTTTCTATGGAAAAGGGTGAATAACTACCGTTGGAATGAATACTATACACTGTGTATGTATCTATGTATGGACTTTAGTTGCATTGCAATCACTCTAAAATGTGCTGTGTGTTGAGTCTGAATACAGCTTTAGACAAGCTTGCTGAGAGGGGGACCACAAGCAGAAAACAACATGTCTCCTGCTGTTCACTTCTTGTTTTATGTTTGTGATAGAACCGTTGAAATGCTATTCTTTGACAGCACGACAACATGAGTGGAGTTGTAAAGTTGAACTGGCTCAGTAATGTCCGTTATACAGCAATATATGTCTAAGATTAGCCACCATAAGCTAGTGGTCACACCAGACCAAGGAAGGCTGCAGCAGCAAAAGCCCTAGTTGTACGAATCTGACCAGAATTTTGTTTCCGATGAATTTGACTTTTAATAAAAGTAAGATTGTGGTAATTCTTCTTTCAAAAGAGACACAGTTGAAATGAACATCAGCAGCAGTTACATAGAAAGAGGGAGTGATGTTCATTTCCTTTGCTCAGATATTGTCATATTCTCACAGACCTCCTTATGTGCCTGAAATTGCACAGAGAAAAACATATTAGACGTTCAACACAAAAAAGACAGAGCTGTCACATCGTTTCTCAGAGCTGTCCAAGGACTCAGAGCCCTGCATAGGCTGATGAGCTTCATTTGACCTCAGAGAACCATGAAGAGAAAGAAATTAAACTATCCAAGCAAGAAAAATCAAATAACAAAGATGAAATGGACAGCGTTTGTTGCACAAAAACTTCCTCTAATGTCCGCTAAACCAGTGCCTCCCCCTCACACCCCACCTTCACAAAGCAGTTGTGGCTATCACTCTCAACAAAGTGATGTAGTGGACTAGCTGCGGTATAAATGGGATTTCGGCATACCCAGCTATTCTCCTGTCCAAAGCTTCATTTCACTGACTCTCAGCTCCCCTGCTAAGTTCAGTAATGGAGCTTTAAATCCCCTCTGTTGTTGGGTCCTCACTCGTTTTGCTACCGGGTCGATGATAGAGCTCTCGCTTCTTGTGCCACCTTGTTGATAAGACTTCACTTTGTGCCTTTAAACGGCACTGATTATTTTCCCTCCTCACATCGGCCATGCGCCCCTCCCTCCTGCATGCTCTGAATGCTTTTCTCCCTGCAGGTATTCTCATGGCCATGCCTTTCCCGGTTGACTAATACAGTGAGATTAACATTCTCTTTTAAGGGGACTTTTTCATACCTCAAATCTTGCTTTTCATCTGTTGAAGAAGCTTTGCTCTCTTTATATTCCAAGTCATCATCTATTATTGTTGTGTGTGTGTGTGTGTGTGTGTGTTTGTGTGTGTGTGTGTCGTGTGCATGGGTGAGCAGTCCCATTAGAGAAAACAACAGATTGAGAAAAACTGGGAAAAGTGAAACAGAACAGTGCGTGGGAAGTTTTCTCTCACTGTGATTGTTAGGGTTGGGGTGGATGTTTGGGAGGAAGTGCATCTGTCTGAGTGTTTCATGTGTTTGAGCTAAATTGCCGCCTTTTCTTTGACAGCTTGGCATAGTTGTGTTGTTTACTGAGGCACCTGCTGAATGCAACAGCTTTCTACAAGGTGGCCTGATTTTCATCTCATCTGACTCTTTCCCGTGTTCTCTTGCTTTCTTTGCAGAGGCCTTTGACCTGGTGCTGCGCCACGGCCGTAACTCCACCCTGGCCATGCTGAAATCAGAGTTCCCGGGTCTCGGAAGTGGAGCCCAGAGCTCCGTGGGGCAGCTCTTCCTGGACATGTCACTCTACATCCTGGGCTCAGACTCCACAGTCGACCACATGGTGGCTGTGCTCTATGGTCGCCTCTTCCCCCTGACATACCGCCGCCTGCTGGGGGGCAGCATATCCTCCTCTGTGTCTGAGGAGTGTGTAAGAGGAGCCTGGAAGGACTCAGGAGCATTTGGCCCATATCCCAAAATGATGATGACCCGTCTGTCTCGCTCCCTCCTGGCCACACGAGTCTTCCTGCAGGCGTTGAACCTTGGCATCGAGGTTGTCAACACCACAGACCACCTGCGGCCCAGCCGGGACTGTAGCCGGGCCCTGCTGCGGCTATGGTACTGCCCGCACTGCCAAGGCATGCTGGGGCCGCCAGCCTGCAGAGGCTTCTGTCAAGCAGTGATGCACGGCTGCCTGGGGGGAGCGGCCGAGGTGCAGCCTCACTGGAGGAACTACGTAGACGGACTGGGGAAGCTGGCTGGGGCCATGAGGGGAGAGCAGGACATGGAGGCTGTTGTTCTTAGACTGCCCTCAATGATCAAACTAGCTGTCAAGCATGCTGTGAATGCCCGCATCCGCCTCACTACCCTGGTGAGTCCAGTACACACAAACACACCTACACACTTAGTAAGTATTTTTCTAACTGTACATAGAACTGCATTAAAACACTACAAGGGATTGCATTGGTGTGGGCGTTTTCCTAGCGATGAGGCGATTAACCTGCAGGAAGTCCAGTTGGGGTGAGTTTGAAGCCAAACACTGCGCTGTTTACAGTTTATATAACACGAGATAGTGTCTCATGTGCGTCTTCTCCTGCATCTCAACAGCTGTAAGGTAAACAGTAGAATTAAGGTGAAGTCACTCTAGTGCCTCTCTGTGAATATTTGCTCTGTGTCTTTCATTCACTTCAACTGAGGCCATGCAACTAATAAATTTAACTGTGCATCTCCCGTTTTGGGGGTAAATTACTTATAAGTGAAGTGAACTGAATTCTGTGTTTCAAGATGGTGTATCATTCATCCCAGTGAAAGTTCTTCAAGTGTACATGTTTATGGGCCCACAGATCGCGATTATTACAGTCCTTTACCTCTCTGCCGATTGACTTCCTGCTGACTTCCCGCACACACGAATGGCATGAGATCACTCACCTGCTTTTATTTTACTGGTCCTAATGGCTCAGATTTTGATACAGGTTGCAGGTTGCTCCATGTTGGAGTGACAAGGCTATATTATGCTTTTTCAGTGCTTAATGCAGGCCAGTTTTGTTGGACAGAAATCTAGTTGTTCATTTAAAAGTTCCCTTAGAGAAACACGCAGGACATGAACAAAGAAGACTTACTGAGTGAGGGAGGATACGTGATCCATTTCTTCCCTGCACCGAAGAAGACATCACCTTGTAATAAGAAATCACAAACACTCAACTAGACACAGCTACATCTGACCTACAACATATTGTTTCCCCACATTCAAAGCAAGAATTGACCTTGGACTGAACCGGAGTCAAGAGGGAGATACAACAGCAAAGAAAAGGAAGGAAGGAGAACAAGCATGTATTTTTTAGGGCAGCCAGACAGATGCTCCCAGCACGTCTCAAAACTCGTCTCTCACTCCGCGGCAGTGACCCGATATGTGTGGCTTGAACTGCGATAAAACCGTCAAGTTTGTTCGTAGCCCACATGTGAAGTCAGGGAGAAGTGCTCATGAAATATGGAGGTCTTTTTCTGCCAGTTACAGAGCTGGATGTGCTTTTGCTCCTGTATATCTGCTGAACTTTTCACTCTCACACCCTGAATCCCCGCGGTGACCAGATTTCCACTCAGAACCCATCATTTATTAACACACAGGTTGACCTCACTTACTCTCCAGCATGAGGGCGTGGCTGCATTCATGATTCGCTGACTTAGGGGAAATTGCTGTGTGTGTGTGAGTGAGTGTGAGATACTTATCCAAAATGAAATAAGTCCTGTGTGGGTTTATTTAAGATTGCAGTTCCAGTCACCAAGGATGACTTTACACCGTGTTTATGGCTCTGTCTCTGGTTCCAGTATATGAGATTAAAGCTGCTATGGCAGTGTAAGGTTCGGCACTGTGACAAGGTCGCGTGTGTGTGTCTTTGTGTGAGAGAGTTCGAATGTAATCTTGCAGAGACACTCCTTGCTCAGTGGTGTCACTGAAGGGACAGAGGCATTGTTTCCCTAAAGCCTAATTTTGTCCCACTGAGGAGTCATGGGAGATCAACCAAAATTCTTGATTACTTCACCTCAAATAACCAGTTTAGGATTTGAGTGAATTAATTCAGGGATTAAAGAACCATTACAGTGATTTTTTAGCTAAGTGACTATAAATTGTCCATACTCTGTGTCAAAACCAACTTACATTTCATTTTGTTCATTTACAATTTTTATTTAATAATTTTCAATGATGCCTGAATATGCCAGTCAGATTCAGGAGTTAGGTTTAAGACATTTCCTTTTCAGTTTTTGATGATTTTGACCAGTGGGGAGCTAATTTAAAAATAATAGATTGTTTTATACTGATTTTTCTGGATTTTTTCCATTCATGGATTAGTTGGTGTCAGGGTCTGAAATTACCACCCGCCACCCGCCAAATGTGGGTAAGCCGGTAAAATCGCCAAGCCATTTGCCTTTGTGGTGGACAGGGAAAATGCACAACAAAAAGACACATGTAGTAAGGTTACTGTATACACACCAGTCATCCCAGGGAATATCTATGGCAGCTTTTCTAACTAGACCAGTGGAAGAGGCACCATCCACTCTGAGTGACAGCCGGTTAGCTTGCCAGCATTGCACTGGTTTGACTACGGGAGGTATCAAGTATAATTTTGTTTGATTGCCGGGATCCAGAAGAGGAGGTTTTTTGTTGAGATGTGGACTCTTGTGGAGATTTAAACTGAGATAAAGACTCATTCATTGGTGGTTGTATTGAGCATTCACTGTACAATACACTGTGGCAAACTTCAAGTTCTTGTGTGCTTTGTGCTTCTTCTTGTCTGTCGGTACTGTTGTTAGTGATGTAAGTAAAGTGGCGTGATTGTCATGTACTGTAAGATGTGTTTTTGTACATATACTGAACATTGAATGAGCAATATTTACATTAAATTATGCCTACATAGGCTAAATGTGTCTCCTTACTTAGTGCATACATTTTAAAAGCGGCAGATGCCACAGTGGCAGGCAGTGGCAAATTAATTTAGTTAACAATGAGTTTTCTGCCTCAAGTGAACTCAACTGACTATAGTCAGGTAGTAGAAGAAGCAGAAAGTTGCTCATCGTACACCTCAAAGAGTTTTTTATTAATAACGAAAAATAATTAAAACAGTAGTGTAGCATTTACGTGTGATTATAGCACATTTTAAATTATTCTGATGACATAAGGCTTCTCTTTCAGAAAAATGTGTGAGTCCCACTAAAAATGGGTGCAGTTCATGTGTTAACTCACAGCCTACTCATCTTTTACCCCATTAAGATGACGTGGTGACGTGGGTTATCAGTGGTCTATCTGAATGGATCAATGTGCATTGGCCGACCGTCCATCACGACCCTCCTCCTTACACCAGGCGTCTCGGTGTAGAAATTATACTGACAAGTAAATGACATGTAATCCTCAACAAGAAAGAGATAAAGAAAGAGTGAGAGAAAGAGAGAGAAACTGAGATCTGTGCAAATATGGACATAAGAGTAGAGGTGAAACTTTATTGGGTAATGACTCAGTGACAGTGTAATTCTGTGTAATTTGGTTTATAGTGTGTATTTAACAACACTGCAGACTACAGTCTGCCAACAGTGACAGCCAGATATAAATTATATCTTACATCATCATGTATCATGTCATGAATGCATCCAATGTAGATTAGATGTGCATTCAGTAGACTTAGATCATCTGAATCCGAATCTGAATCTGAAGTATAAAAAAGGGGAATCAGTGTCCACGGGTCAGATCCATGCTGTGGGTGGGTTGTTATCCCAGTCAGTCTGTGTCATAAATGTTCAAATCCTACACAGAGTAGCTTTAAAACATGTTTGTTTTTTAAATTTACAAATAAAAACCTAATGTAATAATCTTCAGGGAGAATTTGGTTGGGTTTTGGAGCATCCTTGAGGGGCCTTAGCAAACGATTCCCTGCCCACACACTCAACACAAGTAAAAAAATACACTGTCTACTGTATCTAGTTTGAACCACGTGACCCTGTATGCAGGATAAGCGGTTGACGATGGATGGATAGATGGATGGATGGATGGATCTAGTTTGAAGCGGCTGCTGATTTTCGATACTCTCAATTGATTTTAAATTCGTAATTGCAATACATCTAAAAATGAGATGTTCTGGAAAATGGTAAGCAGTAATATAAAGTATACATGATTCATGGGCTAAAACTGTAGTCTGGTTCTACAAATCCTAGCTTGTCTTTGAGATGTGTGCATGTGGCTGTTAAGTGTAAACCTTAAGTAATCTTGCAGCAGCAAAACTGTTCCATGGAGTTCTCTCACGCTGTCTTGTTTTGGGAGCTGAAGAGCACCAGCTCTGTTTGGTATCTTTCATTTTACCTCTCCCTCCAGTGAGAGTGCAGACCCCTGTTACTGAGGGTGACAAACGGATCGACTCTATCTGAGTAAAAGAGTCCTCGAGGTATGAGAGAGACATCACTTCGCTTCTCTGTGGACTTGAAACATGTTACTCTGCTGGCGAGATGACCACTCATCGTCCGCCAGCCCGCTCCCTGGCATGTTAACATTCATTTCCTCCATCCAGTGCAACTCCAGCGTGAATCAACCAATGTTCAGAGAGACGGAGAGGGCAGCCAAGAGCCCTGCAGCTCCAATCTATTCCCCTGTCAACTTCCCACCCCACTCCTGGAGTTTGATGTCATCCACCTCCGTCTCTACATCTCATCCTCTACATCCTTCTCTCTCTTTCATCCCCCTCTTTATTTCTTTTCCTCTTGTTCCTTCTCGCTGCTGTGAGAGAAGATGCATGATTTATGAAGCTCTATTTTTACCAGTTACTGAGGAGAAAGAGAGGAGAGAAACAACGACAAAGAGAGGGAGAGGGGGAAAGAATGGAGGGGAGAGTGTGAAGAGCGAGCCCAAGGGGAAGGAGCACAGGAGAGTGCGGAGAAGACATCCATCACCCTGCGACCCCTCGGCTGAAAATGAAGATGGGAAGTAGGCTGAGACAGAAATATGACAGATTTGACCAAGATTAGAGGAGATATAGTGCCGAGTACATGTGTTGTGTATTGTTACACACTTGACACAGTTGGGTGATTAGTTATTATGATTAGTTAAGTGTAATATCATACATGTCACATTTTTCATCAATAACACACCTTTCATCAGCTCTCTTTTTTGTTCTCTTCCCCTTCATGCTCTAAAACAGGTCACGCTGATCAAATCACATCCGAACTGTTGCTTCACTGAGGAAATAAGAGCATTAATTAAATCTCTGCTGCATTTTTATTACTTATTAATCCATTCATACGTGTAGGCTACAGTAGACACACGCATCAGACTCCATTTTCAAGTTCTAAAAGCCATTTGAGCTTCAAACAGTAATAAATCATGTGTATAAATGCTGTAAAAGTGATTATTTATTAGGTGGATTATTTATATTTTTTATTTTGAATTACTCAAAGTAAACTGTGTTCTTTAAAAGCCCTTAAAGGCCCAATCTGCAATTTGTTTGTTAATTAACAAACACATATAACCGATAAATGAGCATGCATCGTTAAAAAGTTTGAAAGAATGGGAAAAAATAAGCATTGTTTTTGTTTTGCTGATCATAGCTGAATTTACAGGCTTTTCAGTTGCTGTTGAAATTAAATTACATTGATTTTGATTTTGCTGTTTTCTAGCCAGATATGCGTAGTAAAAGACCTGTTAACCAAATTGGGAGTCAAAAAAGTTCCAATCCTGTGGTTTGAATTTTGAATTTGAATTTAGATTTGTCCATGGCTTTGAAAAGATGAAAACCTCCAGATTAAAAACCCACAGACTGAAATGTTAAAAAAAATATACAGAATACTAACTCAACATTGCTAGCATGCTTTTTCATGCCTCTAAATGTAAAATCACAGCACACTGTTCAAGGTTGTTAAAGGAATTGTTGGATATAAGTTTGACACCTCTCTTGTATCTGTAGGGGAGACCTTGTATGGTTGTAACACTTTTTGCTTCAGCAACTATAACTCGCTGAATTTTGTAGCTAGAGTTCTCCATCATTTATACTCAGTACCCACATTTGTTCACTACAAATGGCACCAATTCAACCTACCCCAATACCGGGGTAGGTTGTAACACATGCTGGAGTAAGTTGTAACAATAAGACAAAAGGAGCAAAAATAGCTGCCACACTATATGATGTGCTTCAAAAACAGGTAGTGGCATAAAAGAACAATGTTTCTCTCTCACTGTAACAAACTGCCGGGTGCAAGTACAGTATGTGTATGTAATTATATCTTTAGAATAAACTTAAAGTGTACTTAATAATAATAATACAATGTACCTAATTAAAGAACATCTTTGTACATCCTTATATTAAACTAAAAAAAGTGTGTGTCTGTGTATGTATATTCTTAATCAGAGTCACAGTCAGTGCTTGAAGTGGGCCGGTACTCACTGATACACAGTACACGCACTTCTATATTTTACTCTTTGGCGTGTCTGGACTTTTTCTTGTGCACTGTAATTTCTCACAAGCTGCCTGTACGCTTCTCTGCCCTCTCTATTGGTAGAGGTGCTGATACATACGCCAACATGCGAACAACGTGTGAATGGGAAGAAGTGGTCACACTGCTGAGAAATGAATTCTGGTAACCCTGGAGTGCAGGCTTGGTGGACCCAGACTGCAAAGGGCACTCTGTAAAATGTTAAAATCAAGAAAGTCCCTAGTTGCATGTATAGTGGATGGTTGTAGCACTTTTTAAAGAAATGTTACAACCCACCCCACCCCTGTCAGCCAATGTTTAGCTTGCCGTTTTAGCATAGTGGTTTGATAGTAGAAAGGAAAAATGCATCAATGCTGCCTAAAAACTACATTTCAATTTAATAGTAATCAAACAATTTTATCTGCAATAGTATAGATATTAAATATAGTCTTGGTCAAAAAATTTACTTTCCGACCTCAAAATCTTTTTTTCCCCCTACATATTCTGAATGCACCTTTTTCCAGACTTGTGACCACCATGCCAGATCTGGGTGGAAGTAGGTAAATACTGAAATGATCACATAACTTTTACTTGTTCTAAATATTCAATTTTACATATGTGTCGGACTCTTGGCCAGCTAATCTAGCCAGCCGCTGGCTCTAACTTCATATTTACAATACAAATGTGACAGAGATATAAATCTTTAAGTGTTTTTACTTACTGATACTTATTTGCATGCAATCTAGTTATTAATAATTTGGTTACAAATCTCACATTTTTGCACAACATCATTTGAAAGAACGAATCATATATCAAATCTTCATTGTTCTCTTACTGCAGAAAATTTGCCCTTCACTGTGCATCTTAGGGAAACGATCTCATTGCCTAGGCCTGTTTACCATCCTGCTTTGAAGAAAACTTCATGTACCTACTTCAGACCCAAGCCTGTCTCATGTATATCAGAACAAAGTCTGCAAAATCAAAAAGACATCAAGCTTTAATAGCTTTTCACAGCCCTGAATGCTTTAGGAATTGCACAACTAAGAAATGAGAGTGAGAAGTGTGAAATAAATTTTTCTTACAAGCATCTCTCTTTGATGCATAAACAACTAAGATCTTATTTTAAAATAGATTCTGCACAGTACTCATTTATTTTAGTGAGATTAATATTCATTCAATTAAGCTTTGTGTTTTGTCACCTACATGGTTTCCAACTGACAATGTGCAAAAATATGATCAAATTATTATTTTCAAAATATTTGGGGATTTGTTGATCTCATTAACAAGATTACTGAGCAGGTGGATTTACTAAATAGGCATTCGGAGCAGAACTGATTAGTAATGTATAAAGATTTGGCCGAAACAATCTGAGCTGTACCTGAAACTCTGCATGAGTACATGTTTTACATTTCAACTAGCTTTGATCAGTTTATTTCATTCTTCATATCTGCAGTATATACATACATAACATTTAAAGCAAAATGTTCAGATTTCTTTATAACCCAGCTTAAGGGGGCAACCCAAAAGTAAGGGCTACAAAAAAAAGTGAATAAAGGGCTTGTATTAACTTAGCAATGACAAAAATGTATATTTAGCGGTCCAAGCTAAACAAGTCTGTCATATACAAATTTACTAAACAGAAGTTAGCATATCAGATGTTAAAGATGATCAGTTTCTATGAAACAGGCAGCTAATTGAATTCATATTTTTACATCTGGTGTTACTTTGATGCACTATATGGTTTTAGTCCCCTGCTAGTTTTACCCAAAAGTTATGAGATAAATTACTGCATTTGTAGTAAATCTATTCCTATTAAACGTGTGTGTGTGGGTATTCTTGTTGATAATGTCACTGATTGTTGACACATAGAGACAGCTGTATCTGACACTTGTATTGAACTTGCCTTGAGAGAAGTGTAGTCGAAATGGCGGTAATAAAGTCACTGGAGCTTGGTCATCTTCTCTTCAAAGTCATTTCCATGACCAACTACAGTAAGCTATTGGAGTGAATTCCCCAGTCAACTTCTGGAGTTGCTATAGGGAAGGTAAAAATATTATGGAGTAGCTAGCTCAGCTAATTAAAATAGTTATTTTAATAGTTAGTTTAGAATAGTTTGCCAGAAGTAATGGATAACCAACTTAATTTAATTGTAGTGGATAAACAATTGAAATAGTTAGCTAAAAGTAATGGATAAACAATTGAAATAGCTAAAAGTAATGGATAAACAATTAAAATAGTTAGCTAAAAGTAATGGATAAACAATTGAAATAGCTAAAAGTAATGGATAAACAATTAAAATAGTTAGCCAAAAGTAATGGATAAACAATTGAAATAGTTAGCCAAAAGTAATGGATAAACAATTGAAATAGTTAGCTAAAAGTAGTGGATAAACAATTGAAATAGTTAGCTAAAAGTAATGGATAAACAATTAAAATAGTTAGCTAAAAGTAATGGATAAACAATTGAAATAGTTAGCCAAAAGTAATGGATAAACAATTGAAATAGTTAGCTAAAAGTAGTGGA
>JAPMOB010241833.1:0-14588 GCA_029875015.1 Lepomis gibbosus
GTGCGTGCGTGCGTGCGTGCGTGCGTGCGTGCGTGCGTGCGTGCGTGTGTGTGTGTGTGTGTGTGTGTGTGTGTGTGTGTCAACAGGGGATTGAAACGTTTTCACAGATAAACAGTCAGTGCCAACAGGGACAAGTGAACCACTGCATACAGTAGCTGCTAATGTGTAGCAAGCAGAGTTAATCTGCTAAATGAATGTGAAAACAGCCTTCTGTCATTCTGCACTGTTAAAAGACAAAACTCCAAGTGAACAACTAGCACAGCCCATTTTTGAGGGGAGGAAAGAAAATTAATTAGATGTTTCTGTGTTATTGCCCCAAGGGGCTTGACACTAGGCAATATAAATATATATTGTGTAGTCATTTAAACAGCAACAGTAAGACTGTCAGACAAACGTTGGACTCACCCTCCTTTGATGTAATCCAGGAAGGTGTGCTCTGACTCCACATTGAATGACAACAAGGACACCTGAGGGAAAAAAACAAGGTCCAAACAGATCTCATCTCTATCCGTCTCATGCTTGGTAATTAAGGAAAGCAAAATCTACCAATCTACACATTAACAATGACCTCTGAGCTAACCACCCACAAAATAACTTATCTACACAGAGTGATTTTGACGCCTGGGCAGCATATTAGAGGATGGATGGATAACTAGCCGCAGATTTTAATTACAGTGTCACCGTATACAGCAAGAGCAGCCAAAGCACTCAGGCAGTAACAAAGCTCCAGCTCATTTCTAAACATCCGTCATTACTCGTCACTAATACGACACAGACAAGAATCCCTTTATGCTTTACTATGGACTTGGTTATTCACCCTGATTGAGGTCACGAGAAAAAGTTTCCTCATCTACTTAAATTCACTGTCTGAATCAAAAGCCCTGAGACTGGGAATGGACCAGAAACATTTAAAACATTTAACAGAGCTGAACTGCCTCATGCAATTCACTAAGAGGAAACGTCCAGATGAATGCAAAAGCAGAGGAGGGCAGGGGTGTGAGTGCACAAGGACGTTTGCACTTATCTCAGAACTCAAGACTCACCGTCCCGGAGTTGATATATCTCTTTTTCTTTATTTTCTTCTTGGCATTCACCACCTGGTATAAAGGCAGAATAGGAAAGAAGGGTAATGATAATGTAAACTTGGGGCACAATTCTTTTTATCCACCCCTGGGCAAGTAATAAATACATCTTCGTCCTCCTCCTCCATGTCTGTAAGGGTAATGGAGCATAGGGACTGAATCCAATAACTGCAGTAGGTGAGAATGAGATAGCATTGATCATGCCTCGCAGCAAGATACAGATTATTCAGGGGGATTTTTATAAGCACCTACACTGTGCTGTACATTTTACATACACATTACCAAGTTTGGGGATGGTGGAACACATAACTCTGTCCCAACTATTTACTCTTATTAAACAAAATGATAACCATGCACAGACTGAATTACAAAGTTTGTAAATTCACTGGTGTATAATAATCTGTAATGTGGCCAAACACACACAAATTAACAAATCTAAGTGTGATAAGCAAGGCGAGCTGAGACCGATAACAGAACTCCCTGCTTTAAATGAATGTTACATTAAGAGCTTGCAGCTAAAAGCATATGTGCAACACTAAGCCATCAAGGTCAACTAGCTCTACTGCTTTATCTATGGGTCTGCGCACAAATATAAAGCACAAGCCAGGAGGAAAATGTGCTGTATAATAAAGTAAAAGGTATCCCACTCTCTTCCTTTCTCTTCCTCCTTGCGCCCTCCGCTCCTCCATTCTGCCTCTGTGGTTTCTGATGCTACTCCTCAACTCCTCCGACACAGATGATGTCTCTTAGCACCCCAGTTATCACTCAGTCACTGCTGGCTTTCACATTACGTCACGCAGACATCAGTTGCAATTATCTGTTAGCTGCTGTCATTTCGAACCGCACAGCGAATGTTTGCAGCCCCACCGTGCATGTCAGGTTGAGCACACAGGAATTAAAATGCTGCAGCCAGTGACCTATGCTTTATTTGTCAACAGTCAAAAGGTGGCTTCAACTAGCTTTTGACTACTCTTGAAGTCTGCGTGAAGAAACTGCGGTGTTTCATTTTCTAATTAAAATACAGAAAGGTTTGGTGAAGGGTAATGGATGCATCATCTTCTGCCATGTCAGCAGTGTGAAAGGGCAACTCTGCATGCCACTCACCAATTCTGTCTCTCTCACTCTGTCTCTCCTTACCTATCCCCACCTAGTCACCATACTCTCCCTCTCACTCTCTTTGTTGGCCCTGTTCTTTCCTTAAGCCACCTCCATGACTAATTCAGATGCTAATGTAACATGGCAAGTGTTTTAATGAGCAGGGAGCGATAGCAGCCTCCCGGCGCCTAACAGTAATACCCAATCTGACCCTCCAAGGGCCATCCAAAAAAAACTCTAGTCAGCAGCACAGTTCTGTTGCGTAACCATTTGTATTCTCACCACAGAAACACCCTTCCTCATCTGGTCTGCTGAAACACTTAACCTCCGAGATGTTTGATTCAATGTAGGGTGAGGAGAGACAGAGGAGGAAAGCTGGTAATATCAAATAGCCACAAGTCTGGCTCATGCAACCATAACCAAAGACATTAAACTTTGAATAACAAGACCTTGCTGAGCCAAAGGGCGCACTAATTTGCTTTTAAATCTAAGTAGGTTTCTCACACTGGCACCAAGAAATGGAGCTTAGGTTTGTTTTTGTGCCCTGGCAGAATAACCTTTATGCCAAAAGTGCATCCACACCTTATTCATTAATAGGTTGCTCACTGTTCTGTCCAGCCACAGTATGCCCTATGTGCTTCTCTTGACTTGAAACACATTAGGCAATATGGACGCACAAAAATCTTACATTGCATTAACATATATTATGACCTTCAGGTCAGGTTTACAATCTGACCTGACCTTTAAAGTAGTTTAAAGAGATAAAAGAGAAAGTGGACGGAAAAGTACAACATACAACACAAGGGTGGCTGTGGCTCAGGAGATAGAGCGGGTTGCCCATTATTTGGAAGATCTGCGGTTCAATCCCCTGCTCCTCCAGGCGCACTTGAGCACTTAGGCTCTGTGTATGAATGTGTGTGGTAAATTGTGATGTCGTGTAAAAGTGGTTAGAAAGGCACTATACAAACACAGAGCATTTAGAACAACCATTTTCTGGATAAGTTTTGATAGAGTCTTAAAGAAGGTTTTCAAAAGAGTTAAACTATTAGTCAAATAAAATGTGTAACTACAAGCACTGTTTAAAAGAAGGTGGGCAATGACAGTATCTCCACACACCTCGTAGACATTTAACTGACTCGGGCCTCGACACAGATCTTTGTAGCTGCTGATGAATTCACCGATGAAATCGTGGCTGGAGAAAAGAGACAAAAAACTGCATCAGATACTGTTCATTCAGATACAAGAGGCACCACCCTGAGAGGGAGAAGATAAAAGCAGCTGCAGGAATTACACCGCAGCCACTGATACACAGTTGGAATCTGTATAATAATCAGTTAATGGAAAAATCTATAGCAATTACGAGGAAAAGATTAAGAACGTGATGAAAATGTAATTTATGAAGGAGTAGAAATTTATAGACAGTGGGGCAAGACATGGGGAAAATTTCATAAATGACAATCCATTACCTCCCATCTCTGTCCCAGTCATACACCTCCACCTTGATTGTCCTGTGCAACACATCAAAAGAGAGGATTTGTGTATTTGTTTGAGCATATTTATGTAACACACAAGCCACTACCTAAATGTCCTTGAGGAGAAACTTCACAGAGATCATTTCTGAAATGACGCAGCAAAAAACAAGCTATTAAAGCTTGTTAATTGTTAGTGAAGGCTTGTATTAAATCAATCAATGAGAGCCTGCTCTGTGTACTGCATGCAAGAGATGCAAATGGCTGTGACTCCAGTCTTCCCTGTGTTTTTCCCTTTCCCCAATGTCCCTTGAGTGTTTTCGTGTGTTTGCTGTGTGTGTGTGTGTGTGTGTGTGTGTGTGTGTGTGTAGGTGTGTGTGTGTGTGCTGAGGGGGAGGCGCTTTTGCTCTCCCTCCTGGCTCCCGGTTACCTGCTCATTACACACGCCTGCCTCTCTTTAAGCTCATCACGTGTGTGCAGTGTGTCGACCTTGGTTCTTCATTCATCGCCAAATCGTTTTTCTGCTGTAATAACGTGCTTCAGGCTTCTCACGTGACTTTGTGGTTCAGTATTTCCTTATGATTTTTTTTCCTCACGTGATTCTCCCCACTTAATTGTGCCTGCCTGCTTGCTCTCAACCAGCTTTCCACCAACCATTTCAAGCAAGCCACGCCATTCCCACTCACTCGTTCACCCAGCTCCGTTCTCCTCAGACATCGCTCAGTCCTCTTCTCTTGCCTTTGCATAGCTGCCTCTCTGCTCGCTCCATCTCCATTCCCCTTTGAACTAATGCAGTTTTTTAAAATGTATCTACTCTATAGTTTGTGTCTGCTGTGAGGTCCACTTCTGCAACATGATAACATTTCTGAGGATCTAATGAGGATGATAAAAATGATGATGAAAAAGAAGCTAGACTGCGCTGCAGACTGAGACGAGTCAGTTTTTAAAATACATTAGCTATAATGAAAATCATTTAACTGAGACTGATGTCGATACAACAAATCCACAAAGCATGTTTGGTTTCTGTCACTCTTTCAACCAAAAAAGAAGTCTTTTTAGAGTGGGTTGGTAAACTGCCCTCAAGGATTTTAATGAATTGTTGACAAGTGAGTTTATGTTTCTCAGGTTGATAGAGTTGCCAAAAGTTTGAGTAAAGCATTTCCCTGCACCCCCCAAAGATAGAAAGCTAACCTCCTGGGAGGGAGCATATTTTGCAAGTTCCTAAAATAAGTTGGAAGGGGAGAAACCAAATGAGTAAGCCTGAGAGAATTCAGTGAGAATGAGGAAAGTGCTTCCGCACTTCTTCTTGATCTGACAGAAAGATGAGTGGCNCCCCCAACTTTCAGCTGCTGTCAATCATGTGCTGATGGGTCCAGGAGGATGGAAGGCTGCCGTTATCCTGTCTTGAACTCAGTCCACCTGCATCTAATGTATAAACCCCTCTTAAGAAATACGTGTGATTTGTGTAGTTCAGGGAGAGATAAAGAAAGTATTGCACTGTTAATCTGTGTTAAAACCAGTGGCTTTCTCCCTCTAAATACTGAAACAATGTGAAAGAAAAACCAAATCTTCTTGGTACTCTTGACTACCAGGCAAAAAAACAACTGATGTGTTTTGACACTTAGGGCCAGCGTGGCAGATGATTCCCTAGTGATGTGTCAGTCAACATCAATTTTCTCGCAACAAATGATGGGGGTCATGAGTGGCAATGATCAAACCTACAGGTGATGATGCGGGGAATTAGTTCCTGGATCAATTCTATTTCAGTTCCTGCACCCCACTGCATGTGTGAGTGGAAATGGGAGAGAATTCCCTTTCTAAACGCTGTTAGAGCCAGATGATTACAAGAGATTTGACAGATTCACAAGAGGCCGAAAGACGTGACTAAAGAGAGGGAATAAACACGATCACTGGTGTCTTAGATTTACATGGCCACGGAGGAAATATGAAAAGCAAAACAAGAGGCTTTTCTCTCTTCCAACTGTCCCCTTCTTTATCTCTTGTCTCTTCTTTGCCTCTTGTGTATGTGTCATTTTTCCAGGTCTTTGTGGTAGAGGTCTTTCCGGATCCATATTATTTATATAATTTTGCAATCTATCTACCATATATTGTTATTCTGTTCTTCCATAGTGTATTTACAATATTTGTGTTTCTGTGTACTTGAAATCTATTGTTCTTCCTGAGGTTTGTTCCCTTTCTTCCATTTTTTTAGGATAGAGGGAGTCCTTGTACAGATTGTAAAGCCATTTGAGTCCATTTTGAGGGTCATATAAATTTAATTGACTTGAAAAAATTTAAAAGAGCACAAGGAAAATCACAATGACTTCATAAATAAACTGCATTATTTATAAAGTAGAAAGGGCTTTTCATTTGACAAATGCGTGAGTCAAAGAATTTAAAAGCCTCAAAATCATTACACACACTTTGGGTCAAACTGCAATTATTTAAGATAATTTAAAATGCTATATTTTAAGAATGAGAAGATTTCAAATTGCGCTGGCTCTTCTGTGGGAAAGAGCATGTCAAAAAATACAGCACAGCAAACTGTAAATATTTCACACAAAACAAACCTAAATTGGCGTAGATTTATCTGGCCATCAAAACCCTCAAAAGGAATCAGGCGTGTTTCATGTTTCCACTCCATCTGTCTGACCCAATTAGCTTCACCAGGCAGGTAAGCAGAGCTGCGATCGAAGTGAAGAACCTCTGTTGATACCCAGTGTGGTGGAGAGGGCGAGGTTTGACATGTTCTTTGACGACTTCTACACACTCTCCTGGCTGCCTGGGTCTACACACTTTCATGCTTATGCACACACACACACACACATAGCTGGGCTCCTCCATTGTTCCAGCCACCTGTCAACATCTATAGAATGACAAGTACAGCCTCGCTTCCTCCCTCTCTTGCTTTCTTTCTCTCTCCTCTCATTTTTTATTTTTTCCTGCCAAAACTCTTTCTCCTCCTGAGGTGTCCCGCGAGGCCCTTTGGTCTGAGGAGATTCAGATAAGATAGGATATGCCACTGGAGCAGCCAATTTTCAGAAACTTAAAATGCTCTGAAAATGCTCTTGCCAGTCGAGGGCGAATCAATGAACAGCCAGGCAAGGTAACGTATATTCAGAAAGAGGCCTGTAATAATTCCCTACTTCAGATGGAGAAGTAAAACAATGGTAGAAAATCAATGGTGTCTAAATGTGATGCACCTGAGCCATTTTTAGTACACCGCATATTGAAACTCTGCATGATTTTGATTTCCGCAGGAAAATCACACTCCCATATGAGTATGTGTGAGTGCACACCACACTTTATTGTACATGATCATTTATCCTACCTGTCATAGTCTCCGTTGCAGAGTGCTCTGACAGGGATGGAAAAGGGCTGCCACACGGGGTTCAGCGTGTTCTTTACCACTTCAGTCTTGTGGCAGATGGTGAACCTGGAGAGGAAAGTCATCAGACAAAATCTAAAACAACAATAACAAAAAACACAATAATATCGCAACACTTTGCTTTGAGAGCATGTCTGTCTGAACTTAGCTTTATGGCTGCGTATTCAAGGGATCTAAATCTAATTCTCTTCACCTCGGTTCCCTTCCTCTTTGATGTCCACGCCCTCCTGCCTGTCTTTGATAAGCTAAAATGAAAAACCCACTGAGAAGCAGAAGAAAAAAAGAAACAAACTCACGTGCCATCCTCATTGCTTCTGTAGAAGACCATGAAGGGGTCTGACTTTCCAAAGAAGTCTTTTTTATCCAGTTTGTTGGCACAGAATTGCATGGTGGCGTAATCCTACAGACGGAGGAAAAAAACAGAAAATCAGAGAAATGAAAAGACAAAAAAGTAAAGTAAAAGTAAATCCATGCTTCTGCCTCTGTTTGCCGCCTGTTGTTTGTTTATACATGCTGTGTGCCAAGATATAAAAGCACTGAAGCACCAAATAAAAGCAAAGTGCTGACTGAATTCTAATAAGAGCACTGCGAAAACCAGCCAGTGGGCTCTAGTTTCCAAAACCTGCAAATGCATTCATTACCATTTCTTTATTATGCAACTCCTGCATAACAACAGTGGATGGGATAAGGGATATCAAATTGAAAATACCTTGTTGTGCTGAATATAATCATACTAACAGTATGAGACCATGCAGAGGTACAGAAATGGATTCTAAAACCCTGCACATGGAGGAGGGGGGGCTGTGTACCAAAAGGATGTAGAGGGTGTGAGTGCAGCTAATGATACATTAGAAAGGCTGGTATTACCATAATTATACTCATTTAGGCAGCATTTCAATGTGCGCTGCCATTATAAGGACAATAAGCATGCTCCATAATGCTCTTTGTTCCAGATATTCTCCCTTTGGTCAAGGTATTAGTGTGCATTGTATAATGATGAGGGTGCATAGGGGGCACAGACTGGACAGGTTAATGCCCACATCAGAAGAAACTCTGCAAAGTGTTCCCCATCCCTGACAGCCTATCTCAATGAGTCTTTTTTGAAACCTTTCGGACGTCCAACAATCCACATATGCAAGTCAAGTGTCTCACCATCATATCTAAATGCGTGAGATGTGACACCAGAAGAGATTCAGAGCCTTCACCTAGCATAAAGAAGAGCTGCCCTCCTGGACTCTTAGGTTTTGAAGTGCAGCTATCAGATCTGAATCAGCACAGTGCTGGGCAGGGCCTCTATCGATTACTTTGACCCACATCAGTGTGATGCGCTCTGCCTCTGTGCAGCCTCTCACTAACCCCCATTACACCACTTTAAGCCTTGGCCACAGCCACAACACAGACTACCCTCTTTCTCTGAGGCAACCGCTGAGAGAAAGATAGATGCCACTGAACAACCTATATAGTAAAACATCTCTCCAGAGTATCCTGAAAATTGAGCAAACGTGATTATTGCGGTTGTTTCCCATCATAGTTTATGGTTCCAATCAACACTGTGAAAATATTGAGACAGAAGCAAAGTCAAGAGCTGATTAAAAACAGCCACTGGTGGCTAAATGACGCTGGGTTGTTGTGTGTCTACTCTACTGTCATTCCCTACTATCATTTTCAGTTATTATTAGTATTTTCTAACAATCCTACAATGTGGGTAGAGCGCACATAAATGGAAGATTGTTTTTTTCCAATTTGTGTAGCTGGATACGGATCAGCCAAGTTATAGAGCCATCCACAGCGCAGTTTGTACCTGAGGTGTGTCAAGTTCTCCCTTGATGGCTTTTCATGAACATCTAATTTACCAAGTTCCCACAGCGGCTCGTTTTGTGGATTTAAAAAACCAACACATCATGTTAGAGGAGTTTGCTGAGGTCAGTTATCTAAGCACTTAAAAATACAGGCATCCTATAACTGTCCTACTTAGCCCTGACACGGCCTCTACAATTATACCATCATGGCAACACAGTGACTTGAGCCTTCATTAGGCAACAGATAACACATCCCCACTTTGGTGCCTAGCAGTGTCCTCTCATTAAGTGGGGAAAAAAGGCAGAACATCCATTTCAGCCACTGAGGTTTAAGAGCAGCAGGGGAATAGTGAGTGCAGTCTGCATCCGTCTTTCCACTTCTCTGTACTACCAAGATATCGCTGCATGGGGTAAGTGGAAGAGCAATTCATACCATCACTTTCAGAAAGCTGGACGGGTCGTTCAAGGATTAGAAAGCAAACCAGACAATAGTTCAATTCAGGTTATGCAAGCTCATGGCATCCTCAGGATCGCATACTATAGTGAATCACAAAATGAATCATGAGCCAGAGGATTTTATTAATCAGAAAATAACACAATTCCTTTGTATGCTTCAGCCATCACTCCACTCATTTGCATGGTTGTCTAATATGGCCGTAAGCCTGTAATGGAATAGATGGTTATGATCTGAGCAAATAAAATAAAAATGTCTTTTTCCGCTATCATATGTAAAGTTTTGTGTGGTTTGCTTAGATTTAAATCAGCCAGAGCTGCGGCTGGACCGTGAGGAGGATCTGAGAGAGCCAGCCGCTGCTTGGCATGTCATATGTGCCAGAGATAACGACAGCCAAGAGGAAGCCTTTGATCCATTGCAGAGGCTGTTGCTCTTTCTAATGATACCTGGCAAATCCTCCACAAAGGTGAGAGCCAACCTGCCTTCTGGTTAACAGTCCCTGCAGAACTTCCCCAGTCGATTCCCACTCTGCTGGTTTCAGTTTCCCCAAACAAGAGTTGCAGTATTTACCTCAGGCAAAGCAGCAACTCTGCTGCCTCCATTTATTGGTCACAGGTGGATTACAGAATAAACACCATCCAGATGGATGGTAGCAATTCCAAACTGCTATAATTCACAGGTGTGGGACTTGTACTGACAGCAGGGTCTTCAGACTAACAATAATATGCCATTTCTCTCAGTTTCCTGTTCTTTACTCAAACCTGAGGTATTTCCAATCAGGGTCAAATTCTGTGTAAACAGGGCGGGTCTTGAGTGACATGTCAAGCCTGTGTCTCTCTAATTGAGTCTGGGAGAAAGGAAATGGTCATTTGTACCAGTAATGATCATTTGCATTTATATTGCAGAACCGCTTCTTGAAGTGGTGCTTTGCAATGATTATGCTTACTCCTACCATCATAGATCCAATGCACCTGATGACTCACAGAAGCCCTCGAATGATTGTGAGCAGTGACACTTCAGTCCAGCAGCGAGCAAATCAGTAATGGTTATCATGGCAGTTTTATTATCAGCATGGCTTATCCGTCGCACTCTAAAACTGTTTAGTTGTCAAGAAATTAATGACGCTATTAGTAAAAAAATGTATTATAAAATCAAGCACAACTACTGTTAAACCAGGTGCATCTTCCTCAACATATATGACTGGAAGTTACAGAGCTTTGAATCAATAGATGCTTACATGCATTAGGACATTGTAAAACATTTAAACAATAGTTGCAGCTCAGTGGCTTGCTTAATAGCCTCCGAGGGAGGCCAGTTGTACTGGCCGATAAGTCTTGCTTCTCTCTCCTGCTTGGCTGGCAGCAGTATAATGTGATTATTTACTATCTTCATTTAGCAGTGTGGCGAGAAAGCCAATGGGCATTAGTGGACTCAGGTTATTAATGGCGACTCATAGATTAACACACCACCCATAGGAGGAAATGCCTGTTTTAGGGATTGGAATGAAACCGGGCTCATTAAAAAGCCATTCAAACTAACAACATATTCACTGTGTACACAATTTCCCAATGACAAACACAATTGCATGGTGGCATGGCATATCCTGTTGGTTTAGTTGGACAGTTATGATATAATATATTTTACTGAAGTCAAGGCTATTAAACAGCCACTTCACTTCAGCAGCCATAGGAATATTGCTATACACGAATTGTGTGACCATGCATCACCATTTCCCCACGGTGTGTCACATACAATTTCAGTGTGACATCCCATAATCTATCAGATAAAGTAAATATGTTCAATTAAGCTCTAATGTGCCGTTGTTAAAGGGCCCATTTCAAAATAGATCAGTGGACATTGCAAAACATTTATTATGAAACCTACTGTATAATGAAATAAAAAAGATACCTGTTATAACTTTTTAGACTTACTCTGCAGTTTCCCAGCTCCTCAGCAGACAGGATGATTGTCCCACATTTCTTCCCAGGTATGCCACTGTGAAAACAAACACATTTCATTCACTCTTACAACAACAAATGTTCACAGCACAACCATCCACTCAATAAATGTGACTTAATGTGACTTAATAATTGTGGCTTACAGCAACATTATGTAGTAATTTTATTTTATTTATCATGATTTTGATGTAACACTGACTTGTAATAAGGTGAACGGTGTCTCTAGGCTCGCAGCACCTGCTATTGCACCATGTAGCATTGGAATCTCAAGTAAGGAACCTATCGTAATGCTTTACAGCACTATGTCACACACCAACAAGACTCTTCAGCAAGCTAATGTTATGTATAAAAGAAGCTAGCTCTGTATTCTCAGTATGGATATCATGGCTGCAAAGAGACAGACCGGGTAAGAGCAGGCTAGAGTAAATATTGGACTGGCTTTTACTCGCTGGCTTAAGCTAAAAGAGCTGAAAGGCTGCAGGCCAGATGCCAAGCTGGCTTTCTTGCTCTTAGACTAGTAAGTAGTAACTTATTAGCTGGCTTGCTATGTCTTGTGTTGTTGCGCTTGCTTAATGCAAAGTTTGGCTGTGCAAAGTTTTTGACATGCATATCATAACAAATGCAGGTGTACAGCTGTCCTTATTTACAACAGCGGTGGTTTACACTCTAGGGAAACCATAGGAGCAAAAAAACCACCACATTTTACATAATGTTGCTTTAAATGGCATTGAGAAGCACTGTATTTAATTTTGCAATACCCACAAGCCATGCAATGTGAACTGCATACACCTCTGATCTAAATTTCTCAATGATTGTTGTGGATGACAACTGCAGTGGAGTCATTTTAGCAGCAGCTTTAACCAATATTGGTGAGTCTAGTTATCTTTTGAAAAAGGGCTAAAGTACACCTGAGGAACAGGCCTTTATTTAAATCAACCAGAGCTGCAGCTGAACTGTTCTGGATCTGAGCGAGACTCCACAGGAGATGTTCTCATCTCCTGTATGTCATTTCCACAAGAGAGCATACCGGATCCTTAAATAATAATAATTAGAAAGATTAACCTTCATAAGGCTTTTTCTGCTTTCACACTTTACATTTGAGGCTGATAATACCTTTTTTTACATAGAAATTACAGCTTTAATACAATAATCCATTACAGAAGGGCAAAGTGGCATTAGAGTGACAGCCTAACAGCTCTAATGAGCACACAATGTAGTTTCACCACTGTAGACTGAATCAAAAATAAGTTATAAATACTGACTCTTGAGGGTTTTAGTACAATGTGGAATAAAACAGCTGAGACAGAAAACTCGTCTGATCCCTGTTTGCCAGCACCACATTGAGACTTTAAAGCTCTGAAATTCTGCACTTGTTTACCGCTGATTCCCGCTTCAGCAGATGATCAAGACGTATCATAGCACACGAGAGGTTCCCTGCGTGTCTGTGTTTCTATGCATCACCTCTTCAGAAGCTTGCCAATCCAACAGCGCAAAACAAAAATACAGACAACTTTGCTCCAGAGTTTGTCCTAAATGTTATTTGGCTGTATTTTTTGAAGCGGAACAAAATGAGATTTTTTCGATATCCAGTCTCGCCCACTATGCATCCACTGAAGCTGTGAGGAGAAGGCTGAGAGCCCATTCCACCCGACCCAGAGCAAGACAGAATATCTACTTTCCAATCATGCAGCAACACTCCAGCTGCTGACACTCCTGTCATCTTTCTGGATAAAGAAGGAAATTACACAGGAGTCCTGCTGTGGCCTTAGCAGGAGGCCAATCATTAGAAGGTCAGACTTGCTGCAGATCCTCATCAAGCTGTGACAGTTAATCTGACTGGCAGTTACGCTGGATTCCATACTGCTAAATGGTAGACAGTCTCTGACAACGACAGAAGACAAAAATGATCTAAAGCACAAACCTACAATGGCTAAACATACAGCAGTGGGTATGCCATAGGACCTATAAAGAGAGAGTGGTTTTCTCTTTCTTATCAGCTTGTGCTGGAAATGTTTGCAGGGTTTTTAAGAGATATGGAGCAGGGTGTTTTCATTAACCTTTACTGGCCTCTCCCAGGTTTCCCAAGCCAATAATACATACAGTGCAATGCTCCATAAAAGCAACTGTAGCCCCTGGTGTGTATCAACTTTGATCAATGCCTCAACATTAATCCACTGACCAAAGCATCCGACTGCAAATGCTGTGCGTGAGAATGATCAGTCTCAGCCTTTAAAGAGGCAAAATGTCAAATGCAGCCATCGCACTCTGAGAGGGCAGGCGCATTTTCATGGTCTCAATCCTCAATTTCTATGGAGACCAATCTCAAGGTAAATTAACTTGTTGTTTAATTATTCATGTTTCATTCCAAGTCACAGCCGTGAAGACGCCTCGAAGTGTCAGTAAACCTCTCCCAAATGAGGCCCGTACACCCTGCACACTTCCACGGGGTCAAGTTTTTGTTCCTCAGGTCAGACGGTAAGGACCAATACTCCTTTTAAACTGACTAAAATGAGATCCAGTGATTGGTAAAATATCAGCTCCAGACAAGTTAAGATGCACCACCCTGCTCTAATCTCTGCTGCAGAGATGAGAGCCGGTACCAAAAGGGCAATGGGCTTTTAAATTAGGCATGCATTATTGAGTGCAGCATTTTCTCTGGCAAAGACTAGTTAACTTGAAGAGCAACCAAGCCCTGAATGGATAAATACAGTTCCTGTCGTTTATCTGAGGCACATGAGTTCCTTTTTATTGCCCAGATTGACATATTTTCTGCTGGTTCTGTAGTGAAATGTGACTGCTGCTGATATGATGTGTCCTGCATCAAGAGGCCTCAGCACTCATTCGCTGAGGGTTTCTTAGTGGGAAAATGCTTTGATGATGAAATTATGTGAAATGCTCTGTTGTGGTCCTCTTTGCTGTACTATCTGGTGTGAACAAGGCCTACAGTCTGATTGCTCTAAGGAACGGACAGGCTTTAATCAGTTGGTCATGTATAGTGTGTCATATTTGTCTCCACTGATTCTGCTGCTACTCAAACATTTGAATATTCACATTACAGTCAAACACCATAAGGGTATTTTGTGATGTTTAACAAACAGACAGTCCCCAGCTAACCATCTCATGTCAACAAAACGGTTAAGGTCACGATTCGGGTTTCTGAAACATTTGGGATAACCCGTTTACATGCGTGAGCAGAGAGAGTTTCTCCTGTATACATGGAATTTGTAATCAATCGGCAATACCCCGATGTAAACGGCGACGCCCGGTTAACGTCTGCACGTACGGACAACCTTAAGACGCAATATGCGTCATTTCCGATTCTAAATGTAAATGTCAGTATCTC
>JAPMOB010241835.1:0-17461 GCA_029875015.1 Lepomis gibbosus
CAAGAGGTAAGCATGATAGAGGAGGAAGAGCAAAATTATTACTACAGAGAGGGAGATATTAAGGAGAGAAGGGAATCTAGAGTGCAGATGGAAGTGTGAGGAAAAAGATGGAGGGAGGGAGTGGTGGCAGAAGAATTTAAGGTACAAGAATTTAGATCCTTTACTAAAGCAAAGTAAAGTTAAATACCATGCATTCAAATTATTTCAGTAAAAGTATTATCAGCAAAATGACTTCAAGTATAAAAATATAAGTTCGCAAGTAGAATGCCCTGAGTCAACATTATTATATGTTGTACTGCTGGACTGTTATCACTAATGCATTTAAATGCAGCTGACCTAAGTCTGCCTATTCTATAAGCTTTTGGGTGGTTTAATTTACTTTATAACAATGCCTCATCAATATAACTAATAATAATAACTAATTCTTTATTTAAAAAGGGACAGCGTACAGTAAAACATAAATGTTACCATTTGATGCACTGTACCAGATTATAGCTTCAAGCTAATTTGCAGTCCCTTGGCAGGTCATGGTTAGTAACAATACAATAATAAGTACATTTGCTAAGGTTGACACGACTCCAAGCCAAATAGCTCAGCTCCAGCACAAACCAACAGCACACAAAGTTACATAAACACACAAGGTTCCACCGAAAAAGAAGCAAGACGTACAATGTAAATTCTCACAATAAAACATAACATTTACCAATCAATTAAATTAGCAAATTAGTTAAGCAAGTTAAGATATATATAACTTTGTAAATTCAATTCTAATTGCAAAGTAATCAGTAATTGTAGATGTAGATGTGTAAAAAGTACATAGATTCTCTCTAAAACATAGAGGAGTCAAAGTATAAAGTGGCATAACATTTGAATACAAGTGCCTCAGAATTGCACTTGTGCAGTACTTGAGTGGATGTACTTATTTTACTTTCCACCTCTGGAGGGATGGAAGAAAGAAAAAAATATGCTCTGTGTGTGTGCATGCGTGTGTCTGTGTGTGTGTGTGGAGGCTTGGACAGGCTTCTGTGACTTCTCTGACCCACCAGAGCCCCTCGGCGAACTCATTTACACTGAGTGACAGCACTGTGTGACATCCAGGTTACTTGGGAGGCTGTATACACACACACACACACACACACACACACACACACACACACACACACACACACACACACACACACACACAAAACCTACATTTGGAGGTCATTCTTGACAAGTTACTTGCCACTATTTGCATGCATTTTACATGTATGTATGTAAATGTAATTGTTTGCATTTTACATAGTAAAATAGTATAACATTTCATTATTATATTCATACAGTCTTTCAGTTACACCAGGTCTTGACTGGTCATGTAAGTCAATGTTTGGTTCAAGAGGCCTGGTGGTTGAGCTCAGCAGTCTTCTGTATGTGCTCTAGTTTTTATATAGAGAGGGAAGCACTTTGGTGATGCATCATGAACATTCCTTGAACTACTGCATAACCCAAAACTGCCACTCACTCAGGCCTGAAGAGAGCTGAGTCTTTTTCTGGTCCATGAAAGACATAATCTCCTGCTGGTGGTTATTTAAAGATAATTCTTCTATTTTTGAAACTTTGGGTCTGTCCAAACAAGGTTGAAGTTTCTTAGTTGTGGGGACTCAACAATCTTGGGACTTTCTTTTTTTTCGGCCTTAATTTGCCTTTAAGTGTGGGAGGTGTGTACAAACCATACACAGAGACACACATGTTCACATTAAACACGTAATGTGAAGGCACAGATGCATGTGCATGAAAGAGAAATTAAGATGACACACCAGTAAACACATACACACATAAGCAAACAGTTATATGTAAGCAAAAATGGCCACAGATATACAGACACACACATAAACACACACATTCGCATGCACACAGTGTGGTCCAGCCCTTGGCTTCCAAGTCTGTAATGAAGCCTTAGTGAAGGTCTACCAAGGAGGCTGGAGGACTCAGCCAAGTCGGCCTGCGGTCTCATTCAGACAACCACCTCGCCTTCGCCAGCTACCCAGGCCTCAGTGTTCAGTCACTGGGTGGGATGGCCAGGAGATCTAATCCGGCAAAGCAGAGGGTGGAGGTTTGAGGAGGACTCCTCTAGATGTGGTTAGTGTGGGACACCAAGAAGGACGGTCACTTATTCGGTGCCACAAAAGGGCAAAGGCGGCCTTTCCTGTTCTTTACCCTGATCTCCTGGCATGCTGATGAGTGGAGCTCACCACAGACAAGACACTGTGAAAGTCCATGAAGGAAACTTTACAAGTCCTGTGTTTTATCCGTCACTTCCAGAACAACAAACACTCAGAGAATGTTTCAAAGTGGAGCTCAGACTATTAACAGATGTGGATTCCTCTCACTTTCCACTGGCATGGCACACATCTTTACAAATATACAAACACACATACAGAGACTCGCTGTACCACTGTGGCTTCCTCCATACACACAATACACCCACCACAATGACCTGACGAGGCCTACACCACGCTGAAGCATATATTTACTCCACAGCAATTTACCCTTGGGCTTTGACAGCTCATCGTTTATGCCACTGTGGTGTTGCAGGAGCACCACTCCCTGTCTGTCTGTCCGTCTTGTCGATCCATCTGTCTCTCTGTCCATCTGTCGTTCCTCCCTGTCACAAAATGGCATGAGTGGCAAACGAGTGACAGAGCGATGATCATGGATCACAGCCAGAAACAGAATCAAATGTGTTTTGAGGACACAGTGGTAGTAGACATGTTTTCATGTTGATGGATTTTTTTGTATGATTTTAGGTAGGATTATGACATTATGTGTATTCATCCCAAACCCTTTAGTACCGGGTATTCATTTCTGTCTTTCTTTATATTTCTTTATTAAGCAAAACATTTTGCTTAATGAACCTTGAACGGCACAGCTGGCTCTCATGGTTGATTTAGATTAGAATAAACTTTATTGTCCAGCTGAAGCAGGAAAATTGTCTTTTGTCTCACCCAGGAGAATAAGTTAAGTTAATTTTAAATATGCGGCACTCATATTAAGTGACTTTTTACCTACATTAGCAGCATGACTTTATGGGCGGTGATGTCAATTTGTCAGTGGGTTTGGGGATTACTTGGGTCCACTGCCATGAACATTTTTACAGACATTCATGGTCCCCAGATGATAAAAGCGTACTGACTTTGGTGATTCCCTTTCCTTTAACATTTTTTGTTTTTTAGTGAAATGTCTTAATGCCATTATCAGTTGGTTTGCCATGAAATGTGATAAAACCATTCATGGTCCCCGGAGGATGAATTGATTGTTTCACTTTTCATCTTGCGCCATTATCAGGTAAAAATTTTATTTTGCCCAATGACCACATACCTGCAAAACTAATGATGTTCTCAGTAACCTCAGCTGTGCTAAACTAAGATGATGAACATAGTAAACAATATATATATAGTTTACTGTTTTATTTTTTTAAATTTTTAAATTAAATAAAAACATTTTTTATTTAAACACACACTTTTACTGCTTTATTTATTATATTTAATTTACTTTTAAATTATTTTAATTTAACAGCGGCATAAAATGAAATTGTTCATTTGTTCATTATATTTTAGGCTTTGGCAATATTTGCCTTCAGCTAAAAATGAATTGAATTGAATTAAATTGTTAGCATGCTGATGTCAGTATAAGGCTCAAAGTATCGATGCGGTTAAGTTCAGTATCTTACTAGCATGGCTTTAGACTCTTAGTCTTCTTTTTCATTTACTTTATATTTCCTAATATGCAAGTCTTTTCTAATAAAGATGGAGCCCTTTTGACATATTTGACTTTCTATTTTTTCTTCTTACTGACCAAATGCCAACATTTCAATGGCTTCAAAATAAATTTAAAAAAAGGTTATCTTTTTTTGGATACATCACATTTTGGATTTTGTTTACCATTACACCCCTAACTCATCCTTAAGGCTTCGATTGTGCTGTGTGTTCATAATCTGGAGTGATTTTATGTTCCTCAGTGGTATTTAGCTGTCAACAAATCATATCCGAGAAACATTTTCTTCTTTTTCCTTGATTCTTCTGTAAACCGCAGTTTTAAAGTCATCATCCACACTGCTAGATTGTAGGTTGATGTAACAACAGCATTGCACATGTCTGGGTGTCTTATTGAAGTAATTAGCCTGTCTTAACCTTTAATCTCACTAAATTCCTCTGCCTCACCAGATGAGACTCCCCTGGCCCTGCTCAAAATTGTCAATTATGCTTGTCACATGGAAAATGGTAACCACGCCAATTTCCTCTCTCCCTCGCTTTCTTCTCTTGAATCACTTTGTCTTTCTTCTGCCTTGTGACTGTAATTGCACATTTCATAATGACACTAAGCAGACATAGGCACAGATAAAGAGGGATAAGAGCTGGAGCTAGAGAAGGGGAGAGATTGTGTCCCCGGAGTACCCCGTGTTTTTCATCTTTATTGATGACAACCACAAGTGAAGTTTGGAACCTCTGAGCTTTATCCTGTCAACATTTCAAGGAAGCGAGACAGCATGGGCTCACTTGTGTCGGGATGATGTTAAAGTATAACCTATGTTTTGTCCAAACCTCTGCAGTGGTGGTGCAGGACTGTTTTATGCACATAGCAATCTGCAGGAGGCTAATTTAAAGACGTCTGTTTCCCATAGTAAACAAAGCATTTACAGCTTGTGTGGTAGCATTCAACAAGTTTTCAGTGCAGTTGATCTCAATGCCAGTGATAATGCTTTAGATTTGAAAGGAGTTCACAGAGACTTTATAATCAACCAACAGGTCTTTGATATGGTCGGGATACGAGGGTAAAGTCAACAGCAACAGCAAGTGCTCACAGCTATGAATTAAAAAGGGAGGGGAAAATGTGTCTCCTGACTGCATGTTGCTTAATTCTCTCTCTGGGCTCTGGCAAGCCAAGCCCAATGTTAAGTGGCTTCTTGAGTTTATCCAGCGAGGTCAGAGGGAAAATAAAAACATCACGCGAGAGCTACAATTACAGCCCTCGAACATGACAAGCGTCTGTTTTTGTGCTTTTGACTGAGGGCCCACTTTTAATGGTCGGTTCTGGCTGCAAGATAAACAAACAGTCATAGGGTTAGCATAACCCCCATCTACAAGCGCTAGCCAGCTTGGGCCAACGAGACAGCCAGAGAAGCTGAACTTTGCCGCAGTGCTAGGCAGCAACAGCAGAAGCAGCGGTGGTTTTGGCGGCAGGGTAAATTACAGCATGGAGCAAAGCTGTGGTTTGTATACAGCATACTCACACACTCACTTGCTTTTCCTTTCACTCTTTCTCTCTCACACATGCTCAGGCCCGCTCTACTCTGTACTCCTTTCTGAGTGTTTGACAAAGGTGTTCAGGTTAGACACATAAATGCACAAAGACACACACATATGCATGCAGTCTCTTGGGTGGGCTGTTCCCTTTCCCATAGGTGTCTCCAAAACAAGGCCAGTAATCAACATGGCCTCTGGCAAGACTTCTAACCTACAAACCTACTGACCTCATCAAGACACCAGTAATCTCTTAAATTATTGGTTCCAAATCATGTGGGAGAATCTAAGCTAATGGGATCTCATTATATGGAGCACAAAATGAATCCCATCAGGTGACATTTACATGTTGCATCATTCTGTACTCCCAACCAGTCGGGCCCGAGGGGCTAATCATGGATCAGTGCAGCTAGATTTCCTCTTAGACTGACACCCTGTTTGGAACGGGAATGAGATAAACCCAGATGAATGCTGATTGTTGGGTTACAGTAGTTGTGTAGTCATATGGTCTGTGTGATGTTGTGAATAATAGATGGATGCACTCAGTGGTTATGGCCTGCTGCACTTTTGGTTGTGGATGATGCACATTATGCTAACACTAATTGTGATAACATACATTGGCATGCTGTGTGTTTTACAATGATGGTTAGATTTATTTTCCTACTGAATATTTCCTCATTATATACTTAATAGTGTTTGAGCCAGGACTGGGAGGGGGTTGTGTTCTAGGGAATCACTGCTCCATGCCAGTGGGATATATGAACATTACGGTAAAAATTGTACACCATCTGTCGCTCTTCTGTCCATAGCATTTTTGAGCATCAAAACTATACAGAGTGACATTTCTTTGTGATTCTTGTTTTTCAGCTACTACCAACAAACTAATTTTCTAGTTTGACTAATGTTAACTCATAATTCAAGAAAATTACTTTGTTAGGTGGCAGTGACACATACATACCATTTACTTAGAAATCTGGACTGTGTGCGTGAAGGTTGAGAAAACTGTTAAGCCAGGATGTACTGAGAAACACTGCAGTTTGAGCCTTTCCTTTGCTGTGCCTCATTGATTTTGAATGTATAAACAACGTCTTTGAACATGTTTTTTCGGCCTTTGTACATTGTTCACACCTGCTGCTGATTTCCTCTAACAGATGTATCCATACCTTAGGGTCACCATGCACCTTCCTGCACGGTGTTGTTAGCATACAGCTACACATTCACAGGCCTACTGTACAGACACACGAAGACACTGGTCACAATTAACAATGTATTCGCACATTATTATGTACACATACACAAAGGAAAAACACAGACATACACAAATACACACTGGCAGGAACACACCCACACGCCCACACACCTGCTGCTCATCCTCCTCCACAGCCCCTTGTGTTAATGGATGGGAGTCTAATTACTACTCTCACACTGGGCCTACTTTCTCCACACTTGCCTCCCAGGACATGTGTGCATGTTGGTGTGTGAGTGTGTCTGGGAGTAGTGGAGTTAGCTGCTGTCAGCACAGAGCTCGCACACACTGCTCATTAGCAGACTTTCTCTCTTCCTCTCTTTTCGCTTGTTGCTCGACGCGTTTGCACAGAAACACACTCTGCTTCATACAAAACTCTGTTAAACACAGCGTACTGTTCAGCCGAACATCAAGGGTAGTTGCAGCTTAGCTTTGCGTATACATTTTATTTTAAGTATAGTTTATTTCCCCCTCTCTCTCTCTTTCTGTCTGCCTTTTTCTCTCACAGAGATAGCTGGAGACAAGAGATGATTGGTGTGCCTAAAGCAAGACACAAAACCAGACAGACACACTTCCCCATTCAACCACCACAGTTCTGGTTAAAAATAACGACAAGGAACTGACTCCTTCTCTCACGGTACTAATGCACACATCTGCATGCACTATCACACTGACACACACACGCATACATATTCACAAACACAGTGGTGGTGGCTGAGGTATTCTGAGTCTGTGTTTTGACACGGTCTCGCCTGTGACGCAGTCTGTGTTGTACCATAAACTGCCTCTGCACTAGAGTGACCTCCCCCACCACTTCCTCTGTGTCTATGTGTGTTTCATCTCCCCTGTGGTTGTCAGACTCGAGGTCTAAGTGGAGCACAGAGGAGTAGACAGGTCTTCAGAGGAAAGATTGCTGTTGAGAACGTCTGCAGCTCACAAACAAAGGCCACCTGGCTCCTAGCAGCGGGACAGAAATGTGCTCTCCTCGGTGCTACAGTGACAAGTGTGTGCTAATAACAGGGTCCACACACTCTTGAGGCCTAATTAGCCCTTCAGCTAATGTGGTGCTAATCATCCACAAATGCTGAAAAAAAGTTTGATGTTTATATTTTTGGTAAATCAGCCTGCTCTCATTTGCTTGACCCATGTTTTCAATACTGCATTAAGCATGGTAAAGAATGGAGTTAAGTGTTTAATAATGCACTTGTGGTTTGTGTCATGTTTAATTCTTTGGTATTAAGGATGAAATAATATTGTTGTGGTCATAACAGGCTTTATTCTAAATGACCCACTTAAATTTGTTTGTTTGTGACCTTGATATTTAGGAAAAGTCACAGCACTTGCAGCAGTCTCACCTTTTGCAGCTGACAGGTCGCCTACTTCAAAGGGCCATCAGTTTCTATTTTCCCTCACATGGCAACTTTTCTGTTAAAGGCCCAATCGGTGGTATTTCTTTCTTTTTTTAAAGATATTAATGGGGCATTTTTGCTTTTATTGGATATCACAGTGGATATAGGCAGGAAACAAGGGAGAAAGATAGGAGGGGCAACACGCAGCAAAGGGCCACAGGTCAGATTCAAACCCGGGCCGCTGCAGTAAGGATTCAGCCTTGTAAATGGGGCGAGGTAAAATTTCTGACCTTAAAATAAGAGTTTATGCATGTACATAATTAAAGGGTATGCTTTATAGATAGACAATTTAAGTTTTGTGTGCTTCTCAATGTTTCAAAATAATATTCTGTTTTCCTGCTGCATTTGAAAAAACATTACCAATGTAAATAAAACATTACCAGCACCAGTATCATGGTTGTCTGGTGTAAAGTTATGAATACTATGGCTAAGTTTTTGAGGCTTTTGTGTTACTTTTGCTAATGCCATGCAATCACTCTGTTCAGTCCTTACATTAACGGAGATAGAGAGTGGTGGTAACGGTTGAGCAGAAGGTTTGCATTGACGTTACATTGTGGAGGATTTGCACATCGACTGTGCTTAGGCTCCTTAGCTTTGTAGAAACCCCTTACTAAGCTGAAATTCACAACTATAAATTTAGCATTAGTCCTAGTGCTGCAAAACCTCTTAATTAATTAAAGATGATCGTGGGTACCACTTCTGTAGACAGAAGTTTGGTGGTGGACTGACACTTTTGTTTAAATATGGATCGCAGTCTCTGCCTTTTTAAATGCTTCACATTCAGGATTTTCTATTCCCTGCACTGTGGGTAGAGCTGCAGCTGTACACAACAGTGTCCTCAAAAAGCACCACATCATCCATCACATGAACATCAGCTGCCAAAGTCACAACCTCTGGATAAGATTGTCGTACAAAGCAACAGTGTTTGGTCCACAGATAACGAATGAAAAACAAGGATTGAGTCTTACAAGCGGCAGTGCCAAAAGAGTATGGCTTCATCGCTGTCTGGCTGACCTCATCGACTACTCGCTGTTGACTGGCGATGCAGAAGGAGGGGCAGACGGTGGGCAGAGACCAGCACCCGAGTGGACCCCCAGGCCGCTCGATTGCTCAGCCAAGTCGAAAATGTGTTCTCAGATCTTTGCCTGACATGCTGTCCTCTGGGATTAGGCCTCTGTATGTGTGTGTGTGTGTGTGTGTGTGTGTGTGTGTATGTCGGGGAGGAGAGGAAGCACTGTTTGGGCACTGTTTGGCAGAAATTCACACTGATCATCCTTGACTTGTGTGTATGTGGTTTAAAGGGCATGGAGGTGTGTTTGTATGAAGGAAGGTAATCTAATGTGTGACAGTTTTACACAGGCCTGAAATACCAGATCACAGGGTCATATGTGAGAATCGTATTTCATCTGTTTGTAGGTATGTGTGTGCACATTAGTGGTTACACATAGGAAGCATTTGAAGCATTTAGCGTGTGCTTGTGCTCATGTTTGCGTGTGAACATTTGAGCACACCAAGTGCACTTCAGACAGCGATTACAGGAAAAGAGGCGACTAGAGGTGCATATCTGAATTTATGTGTTCGAATGGTAAAGAGAAACATTTTCAGGTGTGCTTGTGTGTGTGTGTGTGTGTGTGTGTGTCTGTGTTTCATAATGTAGTGGAGGCAGTGAAGCCATGATGCCTCCCTGGGCTAGTTTCCAACTGGAACACTTTGTCAGATTGAGCGACCTTCGGCTGACAGGCCCAGAAGTTCACTGGACCGTGTGTGTGTGTGCATGCAGCACAGTCTGTGATTGTATGGTCATGGATGTGTGCGGCTGTGTGAATGAATATGAGTGAATGCACGCATGTGTGACTATGTCTCTACGTTTGTATGTCACACATCCACTGTGTGTGTGTGTTTGCAAATCTCCCAGGGTAGCAATCCATTGACAGTCTGTGTAGCTCCATCACATCACTGTCACGCCACTCTCTCTTTCGGACGAGTGATGGAAGGAGTCCAGAGGGAAAGAGAGAGAGAGAGAGAGTGAATGACAGAGAGAATGACAGATCACATTGGACTCATCAGAAAATAGTGCTGTGACACACACTCTTCTGCACGGAGAGAGGAGGGCTGAGCGTGCCACTGAAGGCAAAATAAAACAAACAGAGTCAACTTCACTCTGATCCATGGGTATCCGCTTAATTGGAACTCTCCGCTCATTTGATTTCCTCAGAGGTAAACAGCTTGCAGCTTCTATTTCCATGCTTTTTTCAATCCTGACACAAGATGAACTTGTGTATGGAAGTGATGAGATCCCCCTCCTTTTCTGCAGACAAAAGTATTTGAGAACACAGTCGTCATCTCTTCCAGGGATTCAGAATAATATAGATTATATGAAATGTTACATGTACATTACATGCCATTTGTCATGGTGAGAAACCATTTATACAACATTGCAGTGAGCTAGTTCTGCTGACTGCAGAGTTAGCGTCAGGTATATAATTCCTACAAACAGAAATATTATGGTTTTGTCTGTATTTTCTAGAAGAAGAAAAATAAGAAGATATACTTTAGTAACCCCGCAAGGGGAAACTCAATGGTTTCACTGTAATGTTAATGTTAGTATTTTACACAGGTCTGAAATACACACATGCACAAACAGGAACTATAGCAACAACACATCTCTCCAGCTACCTGTCCACACTCGGTATCTATTGTCCGAGCTGGACCTGAACTGGCGACCCTCCAGTTTCCAGCCAAGTCCTTACTGACTGAGCGACTGTCGCCCTGCACATATATTTTCATAATGCTGCTCTGTCCATGGTTTTGTTTTGCTTTCAATGTTTTAAAATAACTTTTGCTAAAAAAATTGAAATTTTTTACAGTGCCAAATGTTCAAAATGGAACCTGTAGTGTGTTAAATCTGATCATGCAAATATCAGTGCTTAGTGGAGCTGCCCAATCTGATGAGTGAAATCTCCTCTCCTATTTTTAAAATAATCCCAACCATGCTCAATGGGATTGGTATGAGAAGACTGGTAGCCAGGTCATTAAGCCCATGGGCTATATTGCTCTATGGCCTTGACTTTGGCTTTCTCAAACTCTTTAAGGCCATTTTTTTCACATGCAAAGGAAGTGTTCAGTTTCCAGTGTATGCACTCCTTACTGTTGTGAAAATGCACATGAAAAGGGATGGCCTACTTCTCCAGAGACAGACTTAGTATTTTTCTGGTCACTGAGTGAAATATTGTACTGACCAAACATCTTGAATTTAACACATATTGAAAGTCAAGACACACATTCAGGACCAGACAATTAGAGACACTGTAAGGAAGATTTACCAAGGCCTTACGTTGTGTTCACACAGAAAGCGAGGCAGTATTTTCGTAAGCTGAAAATGTTCAACTTGAGTGAAAAAGGGAAGGGAAGCGAGGAAGTTGGACTACCTGATAAGAGCTGAAAATATGTGTCTGTTACTTGATTCCAGCTATCGGTTTTACATCACTATGAAACATTTACATACCGTAGCCCCGATCGATGCAAACTACAGTAATAAAACAAGCACTTCAAAAGTTGTTTGCTTGTTGTCTTGCGGACAGACCTGATAAAGCATGAATTCAGACGTTTTTTAAATCTGCATCTTGATGTAGCTATTTCTGCATCCTTTTGATAAGTTTATTGCAATTAATTCACAGCAAGATCTGTTTATTTTAGGCTGTATTAAGCCAGATTAAGGGTGAATGTTTGCGGGTGGTGTATCACGAGAAAACACAAATAAACTAGCAGTCAAACTGACATAAGTAACGTGAGGCAAATAATTTGTTTCGCTTTCTGTGTGAGCACACCTTTATTTACTATTATTGTTATTTGGCCTGTTTGTTGATACTAAGGTGGACAAATCCCCTGTAGATGCCAGTATTAATAGTAGTGATACAGGTTCCTGACATGCTATAGATATATTGATGCTGAAAATTAAATATGTTATACCAAATGAAATCCAATAATTTTGACATCCTTAGGTTTTTCTATGATTCGGTATATTAACTTGTTTATATATTAGAAGTCTGTTGCAGGTGTTTTTATGCTTAATATATCAACACTTTAAATATGTATTTGTATATAAATGTGGTCCAAATGAATTAATATCAGTCATACTTATTTCTATGATATTTTAGTAAAAGTTGAAAGCTTGAGACAGTAAAATGACAGACCACGAGAGATCTTATAAAAGTAAATATCAACAACTGACCTTGAGATTCAACAATAGACATATGCCTGTATGCCAGGTGAATATAGAGTTACTTGTCTCTTAAAGAATTCATCCATGTGAAACACACAGAGAGCAGACTGGCATTGAGCTGAATACTTCATTTGTGGCAGCGATGAAACCTATGATTCTCCAATTGATGCCTTTTGCTATAATAACGTGCTACAATTTAATTTGTTAGGCTTTAGCCATTAACAAGGAGTGACTAGCTTGTCATTTGAATTGGCATGAATTGGTTTTGACCATCATTCACCAAACAGACTATTCACAAGTAAAGGATAGTTTCCTTTTTAAGAGAGATGAATAAATATATATGGCTGGACCACCACTTATTCGATGGAGCCTACCAACTTGCACTACCAAGAGGTTAAAGTTTTAATTTTAACTATTTAAATACTATTTAATGATTGGATGGATTGAAATTAAATTTAATGCAGACATTTGGGTTCTCCTCAACATGATTTGTAATAACTTTGGTGATCCTCTGACTTTTCTGGTCTTTGTGTTTACTGCCGCGTAGCATGCTATGCTAAACATGCTAAACGAAGATGCTGAACATGGTAAACCTAAGCGGGAAGCTTCCGGTCTACAATATGAAGCCGATGCGGAAGTCCCTGAAACCCGCATTCTATTGAAAATCTGGTTGCAATCTGGTTGCAAAAAGAAGTCTGGCTCCATTAGAAATAATGGGAAAATGATCCTACTTCTCAGCTGAATAATTACCCCAGTAAACACTTTCCTGATGAGTTTATGGTCTCAGTCGCTAGTTTCAAGTCTTCTTCAATAGAAAATGATGTTCATTTAGCAAATTATGGTCCCATTTATTTTAAATAGGACCACAAAGCAGAGTATGTTTCAGGGCGGGATTATCTATGATTGACAAGTCGTTACCGTGGCGACCTGTCAATCAGGCTAGAGCCAACTCGTACCCTCGGCACTGTTTAAATTTAACCAGCACTATTGACAAAGCTTATTAGGAGTTGGCTGTTCACTTTCTCTGGTGAGTACATTTAGTTTTAAGACTGTTATTTGCTAGACAGGGTTATTAGCCCTGTTAAAATGACAGTTAAAGTTAGTTACATTTTCACCTAGCTAAGCAAGCTAGCGAGCTCCGCACACAGCCGTTAGCTCCACCGTATCGTCACTTCCGGGCACTTCCTGGTTGCAAAAACTCGACATGGCGACTCCTATTGGCCAAACTCGAGACTTCAAAACGGCAGTCCACAAACCAACGGGTGACGTCAAGATGACTACCATTTTTTATATACTGTAATGGGAATTCCAAACATATAACTGCTAAACATCAGCATGTTAGCATTCTGACATTAGCATTTAGCTCTATGCCTTAGCTGTTGCAGGTCTCCCCCTGATTTCAAATCAAAACTATCAAATATGTTTGATATTTGCTCTGGAACATCCCATTGGGAACAGCCCTACGATTGTGGGGATGGCCAAATTGAACCCAAAACTGGCCCACTTATCCTGTAGTGTATGGCCAGAATAAGCCTTTGTTATTTCTTGAATCAAGCAGGATTCAGTCTATTGTCCTGTGAAATATTTGTGCTGACATTATTTGATCCACTTCTGTGCCTTGTCTTTTTATGTAGGAGCCTCCAGACAGATGTGAAACTATGGTGACACCTGTGCAGATCTCATTAAGATGTCCAGTGGGGAAGCTGCTCACTCAGGCTTGGAAACAGGGCTAAGTACTATAGCTCTCAAAGGAAACCAAATTATAGTATTGGTGAGGACATCTGAGGGGAAGTTAGCAACCTGAACTGATTTAGCTCTCAGGAGCTTAAAGTCTAAACATTTCTGCCATGCTGAGATTGTTTTTTCATCATTGCTTGGGACTTTCTGTCTCATAAATTGTCGATAAACTGCACAATCATTTGACGAAATTCAGGCGCTCTTGCTAATATGAATTCCTTGTATTGTAGATTTAAGTTTATATTTCCCAAATGTGATGTTTGGCTTGGCCCACTCAGCACCGTGCCAGCAAATGTGATCTTAGTCCTGTTTCAGAGTAATGATTTACAAAATTGCACAGGGTAAACTTTCATGACTTCATTTCCTCTCCTGGTGCGTTGTCACTCAGCTGTAAATGTAATCAGTTGCTTTTCCAATTATGTTCAAACCCAGCCTGTCAATGCTGTTTTGAAAAGCAGGACTGCGGTTAGTGAGGAGACTCTTGGCTTGTCCGCCTTGTCAGCTGCTGCTTTTAATCAAACTATATTCTGAATAATATATCCAGATTGTGCCTGCACTTCTTCATCCAATCCTTTTATGTGTTGGCTGCTTCAGGCATACGAAGAAAATCTCCTTGATACTCTCGGCTTTTTCAACCTTTGCTCAAAATGTGGAGCACAGATGGTCAGTGTTGGCTGAGAACCAGGTTTGAAAGGTTCTTGTAGTTTTTAATGCTGAGTACGGTCCAGAAGTTTAATTGAAATGCAAGAATTTGGATGAATAAAAGAGAATGTGTGGGAACACAGCATGATGTCTGTTGACTGAATCTTCACATACAGTCAATTAATCCTCATTAGCCAGAGGAATACATCTAAGTTTTGTTTCCAGTTTTCTTTTCATTGTAGGTGCTTTTGTTAGTTTAGTGTGTGGCAGCGTCGTAGTGGGGTTGTTTTACAGAAATCTCGTGGCGCAAGCACATAATTAAAGCGTTGTAGGGAAAAGTGTATTTGAGATCTTCATCAGTGTAGACAAGCAAGAAAATTGCCATCACACACAGTGATTTATTAGTTTCATTAATTTATGTTGATTTGCTTAATCACTCTCAGAGTGTGTCAAGCCCAGATCACATCAAGATGTTTACAGCCCCGGCACTCAGCAAAGCGAGGTGTTATAATACTGTCAGATAATTAAAGTGTAGTGCTGGATGTGTAATGGAGTTAAATTGGAAACAAGGAGGCCCTGCAATCAATATTTTATCGATCAGGAATTGGTAGAGTGTGCATCCTGTATTAATCCATGCAGAGACATAATGCACAACATACCATCGTAATGTTTTGACTCTTGTGTGAATGAAGATTTGTGGAAAGTGGCCTTGTCCTCGCCAGGTTGCGACACATCACTTTTTTGAATGCATTTACTTGTTTTCTCCTCCTATCTGTTTGCGCCTTCCACTCATATTTGTCAATCATAGCAGCTAGAACGTGATGCTGTTCTTACACTACAGTGAGGGTATTTTTAACTTGGCCTGTGTCAGTTGCCAAGCATTGAAGGGCTTGTGTGAAGTTTTGTGCCTGGTGGGGCTTTTGGTTGTATCTCTGTGTGGCAAAAACAAGCAGAGGAACAGCAGAGAAGCCAAAGGGGAATGAGTTTTTTTTCCACCAAGGTTGTGGAACTGACACTTGTAAATGTATCACAGGAGTGCCTCCAGAGACAAATAGCCTTTTGTTTTTTGCACAACAGGCAGATGTGGGATGGATCAGCATAGGCATACTGCAGCTTCTGTAACTTCACTCACAGAGATGCCACTGGGAGTTTTGGGCCCCTTGACAACAGCTCTGACATAATAAATATATGTGGTCCCGGCTATGTTCCAGCTCTCATCTCCAGCTCCAGGTTTCCTTAAACTTTTAAGGTTTCTTCTAGCCAGAAGCATGCCTGAGTTCATACCGTATGAGACTATTATATAGCAAATGACATCTATTGAAAGTCAGATGGAAAAGATTTGGTCATATTTTCAATCCAAAGTAGGGCTGCAATCAAATTATTTTCATTATCAATAAATTTGTACAATACTTTGTCAGTCAATTAACAAAATTGTTTCAAATTAATTTTCTGTCGATCAACAATTAATTCATCAACTAAACTGTAATCTAAAGTGAATGGGAGAAACTTGTTCTCCTAATGGTTTTGTCAACAAAGGCCTGTAATCCACCTCCAAAAGTATTTGCTGATCTGCCGATGGTTAAGGTTTGGTAGGTTTAGGCACAAACCTTGGGAGTACCGTCTCCTCTCAACAGCCTTGTTGTTTTACCTTGGGACCTTTTCTCATCTTGGTGAAAGACCAACACTGATTAAAATAGGTTTCAATGTCAATAAATGTGCTGTAAACAGTATTTGAAAAAAATTAAAATCCAAATGGTACTGGATTTCATTTTAAAGACAACCATATTTCATATTTCTACACATAACCCAAAATAATAGAGCTCCCAAATAAATGCCCTTGACAAATCTTTTATAATATTGTATGACTAATTGTGACATCTGCGTTTTCACCCTGATTTTCTCATTTGACGATAATAGAGCACTTAAATTCGGAGGGATCACTGATATGAAAGCATCTCCCTACGCAGCTGATTCTCTGAGCCAGTACAGCATGTCTTTAGCTCTAGCCGCCTACTTCCGCTGGCTACTTACAGCTTGATCGCAGTTCTTTAATCTTATTAACTGCTATCTTTGGGAGCACATCGAAAGGGCTTTAAGGCAGATGATGTGGTTTAGTACAGATTTAATTGTTGTTACCTCTCTGACCCAGACTATTGTAACTCCTATCTTACTGCTTAAAACAGCTTGACAGTAAAGCTAAATCTCCCTCCAACTGCCACCTCTTTATTCAATCTTAAACTTTGACCTCTGGCATGTGTCACTATATAAATAAATTTTTTATAAATTTTTATAAATTTTTTTGCATGGCTCTAGGGATGGAAATCTCAGTCTGTCTGACAGTTGGTTGGTCATTCCTCCACTTTAGTCCAGACTAAAATATCTAAACATCCACTGGATGGACCGCCATGACATTTTGCACATACACCCAGAGTCCGAAGAGGATGGAACCTAGTTAGTTTGGTGATCCCCTGACTTTTCCTCCAGCACCACCAGTTAGTTAGTTAAGCCTTTAAACTCCCATAGGAATTCTTTCTCCTGAGTATGTGCCCTATCCACTTCCATTACCTCTTCCGAATTTGCATTTCTATTGGGTCTTGTTTGGTGAGTTCCCACATGTTGGCATTAGAGATGATGTTGGGCCAGTATATTCCTAGAAGGCTTCTGAGGCACCAGTTGATGAAGGTCTGCAGCCTATTAAGTATGGTGGTGGTAATTCTGCAGGTTTCAGTGCCATAAAGTAGAGTGGTTTTACGTTTGATTTGAAGATTTGCAGTTTGGTCTTGAGCAGTGTTGGGAACGTTACTTGAAAAAAGTAATTAGTTTTAGTTACTCACTACTTGTTCAAAAAAGTAACTGAGTTAGTAACTGAATTACTCTGTAATAAAAGTAACTCGTTACCAGGGAAAGTAACTATTTGCGTTACTGT
>JAPMOB010241835.1:17467-46084 GCA_029875015.1 Lepomis gibbosus
AAAAAAATCTCTGCTGCTTCATCGAATCTCTGTTTAGCTGTTGTGTGTGTGTGTGTGTGTGTGTGTGTGTGTGTGTGTGTGTGTGTGTGTGGCGCGTGTTCCTCCAGTTTTCCAGATTTTTCATGCATCTAGTGGTTTGTATGAGCCAGTAATGCCAGATCATCAGCAAAATCGAGATCTTCTAGCTGCTTGGTCAGGCTCCACTGTATGCCGGTTTGTCTATTGTTGGTTGTTTCTTTCATCACCCAGTCTATGCAAAGGAGGAAAAGAAAGGGTGAGAGCAGGCACCCTTGCCGCACACCAGTCAGGACCTCAAATGTCTCCGATATACATCCTTCATGGAGTACTTGACATCTCGTCCCTTGGTAGGTGCTCCTTATGATGTTAATGATCTTTTCTGGGATCCCATAATGAGCCATCAGTTTCCACAGACTTTCCCTATCCACACTGTCAAAGGCTTTTTCAAAATCTCACTGTGAAATTCACATAAACAGGCAAATTCCATTCGATGGATTGTTCAGTAATAATCCTGAGGGTGGCAATTTGGTCTCCACAGGATCTGTTGTTCCTGAAGCCAGCCTGGTTTCCCCTCAGTTTCTCATCGGCCCTCTTCTGGAGCCTCTTGAGCAGGATATGATTGAGCATCTTCCCAGGTGTTGAGAGGAGCATTATTCCTCGGTAGTTTTGGCACTGCCAGAGGTCTCCTTTCTTGGGGATTTTCACGATGTGGCCATCTCTCCAGTCAGCTGGGACATTTTCTTCCTCCCAGATGGTTTTCATGAGATGGTAGAGCATGTTGGTGGAGGTTTCAGTGTCGGCTTTAAGAGCTTCTGGAATCCCATCTGGTCCCTGTGCTTTCCCTCCTTTCAAGGCCTTAATGGCTTTTCTAATTTCCATCTTGGTGGGGGGGTTGCAGTTACTCTCCAGTGGGTTTGGGGCTATTGTAATATCTGCTGTCAGTTGAGAAGGCTGCCTGTTGAGCAGGTCTCTGAAGTGTTCAGTCCATATCTTCACCTGATCTTCCTTGGTGCTGGTCCAGCACCACCAGCCGGTTGACATTTTTGGCTTTTTGTGAAATACTGCCATGAGAATCAGGTGCACCTCAGGATGAATTGTAATCACTTTTCATTTAGCACCATCATCAAAGTCAAAATCTTTTTTTTTCAGTATTTGCTTTAATGAGAAATGCATATGTACTTAGTGTTTAGTGCTAATTGTTATGTTATGCAAATGTTAGCATGCTATGCTAAACCTGCTAAACTACGATAATGAACATGGTAACCATTGTACTAACATTATCATTTTGAGCATATTGCCATGCTGTAATCAATTAGCTCAAAGCACCACTGTGCCTAAATACAGCCTCACAAAGCTGCTACCATGGTTGTAGACTCTTATTATTTCAAAAGACATTATATACTTGTACAGTATTCATCTGTAAATCTTAGAATAGCTTGTCTTCTGCACATTACAAAGACGTCAGCTGCCGAAGCTACTTAAACACAGCCTAACACTAGATCAGTTGGTGTTGTGTGTGTGTGGCTCTTTGAACGAGAGAACTGTCTCTTTGAGAGGCACTTCAGTCAGTTTCTAAAACATATTTGTGAGTGATGCTACAAAGAGCATGCACTAAAGTACACACTCCTGTAGCTGCTAAAGCACCACATCGTGACCCCTGAGAGGCTGTTGATCACGTTTGGTAACAATCTCATCTTCTCAGGCCTGGAAGATTGAACGGCTCAAGGAGTTGCTCTGTCGTTCACTAACAACCACTTGAACCTCGCTACCGAGGAGACCCAGGTACTCCCCAAATCCCAATTAATGAGAGAAAGGCTTTAAGAGGGTGTTCTTGACTCTGGCTGTGACAGCTTAATTGTAATTTTGGTGAGGCCCCTCTGGCAACAACTTTCTCTACTTGACAGCTCTGATTGAACTGAAAGCCCTCTTTTGCATATTCATGCACTTACAAGTGAATAAAGTATAGTGCTGGAGCATATGTCCATTGAGAGGATATGTGCAGACTCTGCAGTTGTGTATTTGTAGGTAAGGAGCCATTATGTATCTTCCATGTTATGCATGCTGATAATTAATCGGCATGCAGATGAATTTGTGATTTGATGCTGCATTTTAGTAAAATCTGATTAGTCCTCATGAATGTATCTTTGTAACCTACTTGATTGTTTATATCTCAATAACAAAGCAGTGTCTGTTTCTTTTATTTGTCACATAACACACTAATAATGGCACATTAAGACACAATCTACTTTAAAAATATTCTTCCATGTTAATGGAGGATTAGACAAGGATGTAAGAACTATAAGAAAATGTTTTGTTTACTATTTAATTTGAAAATTTGATTGAACCAGTCAAAACTGATTTATAAATATATTTCTTTAAGTAAAGCAAAAACTTAAATACTAATAAAATATACAAAAACTGTATACATCCCTGGGTGGAAGTCAGTGATCATGAGGCCAGGGATTACATCGTTACTAAAAAGTATGACTGAATGAATGTCACTAATAGCGGTAACGCAATTTTATAATGGTACTCTCATGTGACGGCCGATACACAGTCCATTTATTAAGATCACTATTAGCCACTTGTTTTGATTTGTCAGATCGAATCAATACAACTCTATTAGGGCTGATGCAATTCATCGATTAATAAAACGCAAATTCTTTTCTTCAAAGCTTCGTTTAATCCATATAACTATAGCACACTGTTTCACAGGGACATTTATTACTGTGGCACATCACGCTTACGCTGTGAACATGCGTGATTATGATGGGGCTGTTTGCAACGTGGGGGAAGAGAGAGAAAATAGTGAGGGACAAAGAAGAAAGTGTCCAAAGTATGGGATTATTTCAAGCTAAAGAAAACAACTCTGTAATGTCGCCTCGGCAACAGCACAACAGCATCTGATCAGAAAGCACCTGGTGTTCTGCCAGTGGACCACAGACAAGGTGACAGAAACAGCAGCTTTTGCATTTAACTGAAATCATGACTGACTGTTGAGTTGACTCACCGCCGCCAAGCTAAAGTACTTCTTAAACGATGCATCGATGAATCGTTCGTTATCTTAATTCTATTTTGGAAATGTATGTTAGAAACAGTCTCACTATTGACATATACATGTCAACATCTGCTGGCAGCAAGCTCAAGTGGTAGAGTGGTTTGGCCATTAATTATATGGTTGATTGTTTAATTGTGTCCTTGAGCAAGACACTGAGCCCCAAACTGCTTCTGATGTGTGTAGGGAAAAATTGGCTTTGGGCAAATTAAAGGAACCAAAATGGTTGTTTGATTAGACAAATGGGTCCATCCATCCATCCATCGTCAACCGCTCATCCTGCGTACAGGGTCGCGGGGGGGCTGGAGCCTATCCCAGCTGGCATAGAGCGAAAGGCGGGGTACACCCTGGATAGGTCGCCAGTCCATCGCAGGACAAATGGGTCTTAAGTGTTAAATTAACTACTTACTGTGTGAAGGTTTAAACAAGTTTAAATGGAGTACATAAATCAGTGATTGTCATGTAATGGTTTATGAGAATGACTTTCAACTGGAAGCCTCAAGTAATGAATTAAGTGAATATATTTTCTGGTTTACCTGGATATTCAACTGTGGCATGAATGTGGGAAAAATATTGGAATATTTACAATTACAGGTAAGAAAGACTCCCCTGAACTTTTGAAGCCTTAATTAGGAGGGTCAACCCCCATCCCCCCCTGTCATTCGAACCCTGGCTGTGATGCAGTTCTGCTTAGTATTGATGTGCACTAATAGTTATAGTATGAGCAGCTTATTTTAGAATGGCAGACTTGCTTTCCTTCATGTCATATATGTAAATACAGGGAAATGACAGAGCTACAACTTAGTCAAGTCAACATATTTCATTATTGGGTGAGGTCCTCTTTTGTTCGACTACTTGCATTGTTTCCTTCATTATTCCTTAACAAGCATAAACAAGCAGAAAGCTGTGGACTACAACTCTGACCCTCATTTGCCATAACTTCATCTAGTATTTTACATATGCACATCAAAAGCTAATTGGCATCTCTACAAGCGGGTGATGCATTTTAAATATATTTAGCTTGTGTCAATTTTTAACATACGATTGACTGTTGTGTTATTTATTTGTGGCTGACGGTGCACAAAGTCTTTGCTGCTACAGTGGAGTTTTATCTATTAGACACACAGATTTTTGCAGCTGTGACTATTTCTTTGGTAGAAAATTGTTCCAATTTCGTGTTGATACTAAAGTCTGTGGCTAAATTGTCTTGAGTAGCTAGGGACGCTGTTCCAGAAATGACAAGTTGCTGCTGAGTTTTTCAAATGCAATTTTGAAATGTTTCACACACATAAAGGCAAAGCTACCTTGACATTAGCTGTAAAAAAAAAAGAAACCATTTGCTCTTTACAGTCATGTTAGTAATATATCACATACAAAATACTATTACTTTATATTGTTGCTCCAGTATTTTTGCATGTACGAAAATCTAGTAATTATCTATGAAAGCCTGTACCTGCATTGGCTTTACTGTTGTTGCTCAGAAGAGAATAGTGTGGGTGCCTCGGTGCAGCATCTCTGACTTCAGATCAACCTAGACGGGCCATTACCATCAAACCGATGCATACAGGAGCAAAAAGGCAGCAAGGTGCATTAACAGTAGTCTTTTAATGCTAGTAAGTGCATATTTTCCCTTTTATGAAGTGCACTATATCTCACACAATTCTTTCTCCTTATTAACATAATATTAGCTCTGAAAGGACTAGAGCTGAATGCATTTTTTGCATGAATAATGTAAGTAAGAGATGTGTCGTCTTCCACGTTTCTTTTCCACGCACCGTGCAGTTCTTCCTCTCTGAAGTAGATGTCCCTAAAAGCCTTTCCTGGGAGAGTGCAGTGAGGTGGACAGCAAAGCAGAACAAAAGGTTATTTTGTTGAAAGAGGCAGAGTGGTGACAAATTATGAACAAGTCATTACACTGAGGTGGCACTTTGTAGAGCAGCGAAAGACAATCAAACATGTTGGATGGATCGCTGGGGGAGTGTTGGAAGACGCTAACAGCTCTCTGTCAGTGACTAAATGAATTATATTAAATTTCCCCAAAGAGAAAAAACTCATTAATACTTTAGTGCGTTTCACATAAAAAAAAGAAAACTCTGCTCTGTTAGATACAGTACTTAACAGCTTTAGAAAAACTTACATATACAAAGCAGAAACTGATAGAGGAAACAGAGGGTGTGTATCTTTTTTAGTACAAACTAGGGCTGCATGATTTGGAGAAAAAATCAAATTGCGATTATTGCAGATAATATTGTGATTTGCGATACGATATATTGAACATTTTTTATATTGTTATTGAGGAAAATTATATTTCAATAATTATCATTATTGTTTTATTGTCTAGCTCCATCTTGTTGTCATGATGTTTATGGGCTTTTCCATTTATTATTTATTATTCATCCATTTATAGTGCACCACAGTGTGGAAATGACGCTCATGCGCCTAGTTCCGAAATGATTGATACTTACAAAGCAGAACCAGGGGTACGTGCAGCTTTATAAATCCTAACTTTAGTCATGTATTTACACAGAGTTTTAAGCATTTGGCCCAAGTGTACCTGTTGTTGCCCCTATTTCCAGTCTTCATGCCAAGGTAAGCTAACTACTGGATGGCTGCTCACAGCAGTTTGTTTAATGTTACAGTAATTTAGTTGGGTGTTTGAGGCTATGCCGCTGACAAAAGTGATTGTATATTTATTTTTGAAACAGTGAGCAGTTCTAGCAGTTCTTATTTGTCCCTAGTTCGTCACTTCTAAATATTCTCTAAAATCACATACAGCAGCTAACGCAGCCCGTTGCTAAATAAGTCATAAAGCTAATGCCGTGTTTATCAGTGGAAGAGCGCTAACGTTAATGAGCCGTTAAACTATAGTTTCTGAATATATCTGCGAGCTGCTTATCTGCAGTTATAGTCGGCGTGTCTGAAATGATTAAGCCAGAGCGGACATGTAAATTAATGTGAGCTAAACAAGCATCTTACACGGCTTCCTGTAGCTCCTCTTTGAGTGATATAGATGTGAAACACTGTAGTCAGAGCCGTAACGACTCTGTTTGTAGTTATAACATTAAATTAAATCTCTAAGCTGCAGGTCCTCATTGTAGACAGTCATGTAGTATTACATACATTCAATAGGATGCCACTGTAACGTTATCGTAGATTATTTAGAGCCAGCTGAGAAGTGGTTTTCTCATAGCTTTGGATATTAAAGAGTGCTGGTACAGGGATAAACTACATGTGAATATGCTACATTGAATGTAGTTATTAGGACAGATTATGTATAAAGTAAAATACACATAGCCTACGCTTATTCTCGTTCAGCGATCTGTTTACAGTTGTGCCTTCCTGCAGCAAATATTTATTCATGTGCCATTGTTTACTTGTTAAGTTGTTGTGATCTGTTTTATTAATATAATCCATTTAGGAAAGTTATTATAGCACCCACACAGAACAGATTTCAATATTTGCCTGGTCCATGTGTAGTTTGGACAGGAAGGGGGACTACTATCCAAATAATTTTCAAAATCAAAATATCGGCTTATTAATTGGCTCTTTTTTACTTTGATATCGGCCCCCAATTACCTATATCGGTCGGGCTCTAATTTGAAGATCATTTTTAGTTTGTTATTTGGGTCTAAAAATCCACAGAGTTGGTGTTAGTTATTAAAGGGTTGAACCGCTGTATTATGACAAGTGAATCATTCTTTCTTATCTCAGTTTCCTTCAGTTCTAATAGGGTCAGTGGAAGTGTGTCAGTTCACTGGGCGATTGGAAGTGCAGTGACAGAGAAGATGAAAACAGATGTGGTACATGTGGTTTAGAGCATTTCCTCACTTTAACACTGAGGAAGTTGATTTGTAGGATATGATTAGGTTTAATTAAGCAGGAGTAACACCAGCAATATAACAATTGCAGTTTTGGTTTGGCACTTAGTGTATATCCAGAGCACTTAATAGTGCTGAGGAAAGATGAAAATCGGCCAAGAAAACAATAAAACTGAACAATAAAAAACTATACTATGGAAGAGTGGTGATACAAGCCCCCTCTCTACAGTATTGCCATGGAGCTTCATCATTTGGTTCTCAGTTTCCTCTAGCAGGGCAGTGGGGTGAAGCAGTGTAACCCTCCTCTAGTCTCTTGGATAGAGTTATCAGCTGTTTGGATGCTATGGTGTTAAAGAGAGCCACTGTGTGGGCCAGCACATGTTTCCCTTGTGGCATCATCAAATCCCCACGGCTGGACTCCCCACTTTGCTTAATATGCCTTGTCAACAACTGCGTTGGGTTCAGTTCTCGCCACTGGTATTCTAATCAGTCACTATTATGGGCTAAACAGCTACACCGGCCCTGAGGCCAGCTGCTGGGCATGTTTGGATGTGTTTGGATATGGGCCTGCATTGCAATGTCCTGCCAGCATGGGGGAGCACAGTTTGATAGACCTTGGCTGAACAGACACACACATATGTAAACACACACACATACATAAACTCGGACATGACTGTGGGTAAAAATAAATGTGCACTTCTTTGCAACAAGAGGCAGCCCAGAATGTATAAAAACGTATTAATTTAATTTGTGATGTCAGCTTGCAGTGGCTGGCTTTACTAAGGTCACACAAACTTATGCATGCACCCACCTGAAAATCCACACTACTTTCTTGTGATAATTTCGGGTGGTTAATAGGAGTGGGCACTGATATAGATTTTGAAATACTTTTTAGAAGTTACCCTGTTTGACAATGTCGTAACAACCAATCACATCACAGGACGTAAGCTGTTTCTGACCAAACAAATAGCAGTCTTTCAGGAAAGGAAAGCCCCCTTCCCAAAATAGGTGTTGGCTAATAACCTGCTATTGTTTTGGTGTTGAAAGTCGGATAGAAGCAAGCTGAGTGCTCACTCTCAAGAAACATTTCTGTATCGACACAGGAAGTGACAGCTCAACAGTCACAAAACCCCTAAAAGTCAAGAGCTGTGACCTAGAGGTCGGTGGTGTGGCAATACTTTGGACACTTAGAGTCACCCAGACCGAACTACACAATTACTGTGTGCTTTCCCACGTGTTAATAGATTCAACACACATGCTGTCGCTTTTTTAATGTCAAAACGACATGGTGCTGATAGGTCGAACTTGATTTTAAGCTTAAAGGAACTTTAACAAAACAATAACTTCATTTATATGGTGATAAATATCAACATAAACAAATATGAAAATGTTAAAATTTGGACACATTAGAAAATAAGATTTACCAGCACATGAGCGACAGCTGTTTCCTACATCTGAGGAGCGAGAGTGAAAGACAGAAAGTGATGGGCAGTGTGTGTGATAAGTGGACCACTACAGAGCTATATGAGTGTGGAGAAACCTGATAGCAGGATGGCAGCACTCAGCATGTTAGAGGTGAGGGACTGAGGGAGGGAGGGAGGGCACTGACAACAGCATTACTTTTAAGTGGACGGCTTGAAGATATTAACATTAGATGCTGTAGGCCTGTGTGTGTGTGTGTGTGTGTGTGTGTGTGTGTGTGTGTGTACTGTGTTATGAGTTAATGACACGACAAACAGAAGTGGTGCTGAGAGGAAATCAAACTAGACCATTGAGTGAAGGTGAAACTCTATCACAAAGTCCCATACTTCCCTTGACGCTTTGTGAGCTTATTTGTTTCAAATCCGGTGAAGTCTCAGAAAACACAAACCACGTTTGCAACTGACAGCATTTTTGTGAGCGGTGTATTTATCTCACAGGTACTTTCTGTTCTAAGTTTTAACCCACGCAACATCTTAAAAACCGCACTTTGCTTTGATTGGTAAGACTTTAGAAACACCCTGTGGTGTTTTTTTTAATAGGTGTGTTTAGCTGCAGCTCCTATTCTCACGTTAACAAACAGACATAGCGGTGTCAGAATCTCGGCCCTGTTTCAGACCTCCGAATCACTGCACACATTGTGCATATTCAATGTCATTATGGCAAAATGCGGTCCTGGGGATACCTACTGTGGCGGGAACTACCACAGAAACAGTTTTGTGAACTTTTGTACTTTAGATTTTGTCAATGTGATAGTGTGCAAGATGCAGTCACGAAACTTTACAGGTGTGTAGCTGATCAAAATGAAGGCTGAGTTTGAAGATGGGTGTGGTCCCAGCAAGGGTACAGGAAGTAGGAGGGTAGGAAGTTATGAAGGGGCCACCTTACGCCCCAGGCTTTGCTATCCCCCACGTGGTCAACAGCACCATACACTGCTGGTGTTATCCCATCACAAAATGTTCGCTAGTTTTGCTTTGTGCTCATCTTGTAGGTTTGATGGATCAGTCACAGGCAATTGGTTAAGACAAAATTAAACCTTTTCCATGTATGTCGGCCTGAATGGCAGAGTTAGCAATAGAGAAATTAGCATTCAGTGTAAATATTCAGCTAAACGAATCTATACTTTAATGAAAATTATTTCGACATCACTGTAACGTTGGTGTGATAACATCAGCAACACTGTATTTGCCCATTACAGTTCCTTGAAGACTTGATAAGTTCTGAATTTATTGCAGTGGGTGGAGCAGGGTAATTAGAGCTATTGATCTGGCTAAATGATAGTCTTCGCCTAGTGCTGAAGGGCATGTGCTCAGCAAGCCTGGGAATAATCTGATGACCCATGAAATCGATGGCCTGGCTGCAATATCCCAGGTGATTACCTCATTCCATTTATCTCACAAGGCTGAGTGCGTCCACATGCACGAAAACAGCACACAAGGCCATGTACTCTGTTGTATACTCTCAATGAGCATGCATAAACGCTACACAATTCCCTCTCAAATATACATGAGTGCAAACACCTCATCTTGCCTACAGTCCTGAGGCACTGCGTGTAGGGGCTTGTTCCCTTGGAAACTGTATTTTGCTCCGGTCTAATGAACTCAGTTCTGTGGTAGCCTGCAGAGTGACTGATGAAAAAAAGATCATTACACGGAGAAGACATTTGAAATGTCACCAAGATGTCAGGCTGCTCTCACATACTTGTAGATCTCGCCCCTCCCTTTTCTAATTTTACATTGAAACAAGAAGGCCGGCAGTTGATCGCAAACCTCTTCCAATAGTAAACAATTTATTATTATTTAATAATATTTTACAAAGCTGCAGCCTCTCTATTGTTAATTGTTCTCACAGTTTGATTTGAAAATTGGACGTTGAATGTTGAGACATCACCACCAAAACTGACACTTTATGAGATATAACACATGAACAGACAACCAGATGGGTTAATTAGAGATACTGACATGCATAAATAACAAGAAAATGCTCTACTGGTATCACCTTTTTGAGACTACCACTATAATTATAAGTAATGATAAATTTTATAAAGAATCCAGTAGGGGTAAGCTATTTGGACAAAATTCTAATAATTGATACATTATCATAATATTGATTTCAAAATTAATTTTCATATTGTACAATATGAATGGAAAACAATAGATGACTTCCACACATGCTTAACAAACAATAAACAGTAATCTAACATATCACAGTGAATTGATGAAACAATGAAACAATTAATTGTCTGATATTTGCTTATTACAGATATATCAGTATCATGTATGTCTGGCAATAAATAAGAAATGTCAATCCAGAAATGAGACATATTTGAGGAAGATTTGAAACACTGCACATAACCAGCTTGCAAGAACAGATATTCTCAAACTGTAATAGATTTAGGTAAAAATTGTAATTTAAGTTACATGAGAGCTTTGGTCACAATATGATTGGATGTAGAGAAGACCCATGCCAAGCCATAAAATATAAGCACTCTTGTCTCTTAGACCCAACCCTGTTTCTTAGAAATTATCTTTAAATAAACAGCTAATTTGCAACAGTAAATGTGTTTTTGAGGAACTGAATCATGTTTTCTATTAACATAATGATGACAAGTTGAAAAAATGTTGATACTGATTCTATCAATAAGTAATATATTCATTAACAAGGAATTTTATTGATTTTCTGCCAAAATGTCATCTTGCAATACAATATCCATCCATAGTGACTACCGCCTTATTAAACTTAATACTATGGAGCATTTTAATAATGCTTTATTAAACTTTCCACAGATTAATAACAATGTTTTATTTAATAAAGTTTAATAATATTAAAACTAGAGAAAGATTGTTGTCGGTTTAATCCAGAAAATGTCCCCAGTGACGTTAATGACGAGACATAATGTGATTAACATTTAACTGAAACCACAATCTTTCCTTAACCAAAGAGCTTTTGTTTCCTAAACCTAACCACAGACGGGACTCAGGATGCAAACCCTGGTCTCTGGAGTCACAGTCCCGCGATTTGTCCCGCCCACCTCTCAGCAACTCCATTGCGGTACATAGCACTTCATTCATTTTCAAAACACGTTGCCTGTTAACAGAATCCAGGAATCGTTTAAGTTTGTCAGCAGAACATAATTGGAAAAACTATTAAGTAATATAAAAAACAAATTTAAAAGAGACGGGGTTGCTAGAACAAGCACTGTCCTGTTTTCCTTTGGTGGCAGTATCAGTAGTAGAAGGGGTTACTATTCACTTGGTAAAGGCAAAGCGGGCCTCATCGTCATCACTAGGTTCCCTTTCACTCTCTCACTGAAGGACAGGATAAGGTCATTTTGTTGACCTGCTTCTTACAGCAGCCACTTAGAAGGTAATCACGAAAAATAACACCAACCCACTAAAGAGCCGTACACTGGACCTGCCTGTAGACCTGGTCACAAAGAGTGTTGACTAAATGAGATTATTAATCAGAGACAGCATCAGAGGCAGAGCCATTCTGAATCCATTAATGCTGAGCAGAGTGCTCTGAAAAAAACTCCCCATATCATCAACTGTGAACTTACTTCAAACTGACAGTGTGTGTACAACAAACAATCAAATTGCATGAGTGCCATTAATATTACGTTCCAGGGCAATAGGGCAATAAAATACAACAACAACTACCGTTAAATTGCATTTTTAAGTAAGCTGGTTTTAGAAAACTACAAAACAGTTGACTTTTTTTAAACAAACCACTAATTAAACTGTTTTTAATGATTGCAGAGTCCTCTCTGTCTTAACAGTACATGTTGTAGGTGGATTCTCCCAGTTTAAAATGTGTCTAAGAATAATTCTGAACATATTTTACCTGTAATGTACAAGCTGGAATAGGGAAGTCTGTCAGCTCTGAGTGTTAATGTCTCCAAGCTTCTTAAAACACAGGAACAAAAGGAAAATTTGTCAAGGCACTTTGAGGAGCCTCCTGTCTTTTCTCACTTCTTTACTCTTGTTTACCTTTAGTACCTCAACGAATTGCCCTGATAGACAGCTGTTTTTAAAAAGCTGACTTGTCACAGGGTTTTCTTTGCAGAGGATGGGGTTCTCTTTCTGGGAGGGATTACAGCAAATCACTGGATAGGATTTTAAAACAAGAAATTCCTCGAGATCCACTCTATTAGAAATTCAGTTCTGTGTAACTCAGCTTACTCTGTTAATGAATAAAACTTGTTTGGAGACTAAATTTGGAGACTATTTTTACCTGTTAGGCAGCCTACTGGCTATGAGTATGCTGCTTCCTGTAGGCATGATGAAATGCTTGATAACATCACAGAAAAGACTGCATGTGTTCTCTGTGCGCTACTATTTCCTTTCCAAACATGCATGTGTGTAGGCCTAGACATGCGCACACACATACAGTATATATACACCACCAAAGAGGACAAACAAATACATGGACTTTAGCCAAGAAAAGACCTTCACCGTGTTTGTTGAGACACAACTCATGTCTGTCTCTTTTGATAAAGCCCTTTCATCTTGTTTGCATTGATTACAGGCTGACGAGTCACAGTGATACACTTAGGAGCCCTATTCATGTCTGTAGCCCCCGCGACACACACTGGGTCCATTGTGGCGAGGAATGTCTCCTTTCATGGCCTGAACTCGCCTGTGAAAGCATGTCAATAATCCTCAGCCTGTGGGTGCTTCACAATACGGCTGCGACCATCCAGACCGACCACACCACTAGGCCCCATTTTGCACTCATCCGAGGAAAAGTGACTGGGATAGTTTGAAGAGCGGACAGTTGAATGGACGAAGTAAATCTGATGGATGCTGATAATCAAATAACTGAGACTACTTACGCAAGACGAAACACACTAATCAATGTTTGAAGCAGTATATGATCCCTCTTTATTTGTAACCCCCTCACATACCACACCAAATATCACGAGAAGTGCTTTTATGGTTTTGCACAGCCCCTCCTTGTTTTCACACTGCAGGCCACCAGAAGCCGACTCGAACATGATTTGTCTTCTCAGGAAGTATCAAGCTCCTTGTATATAGAGGCAGGAACCAGCATTGGTTCGCTATAGAAACTTTGGTTTTGGTTCTGAGGATTTGTTTGAACAGAGAATGTGATACCATAAATGGGATTTGAGTCTTCAGTGGCCACTAAAGCTATTGAAAATATACATCAGTTATATTTATAAGGGGTTGGTGTGGAGAGGAGCAAAGGAGGCTGAAGGAATCTATTGGTCAAGCTCTTGCAGCATGGGAATGAAATAAGCCAATCATTGCTCTGCAAAGAATTAAAGCCACCTCTGCAAATAACCCCAGTATTTGTGTAGTGCCTCAGAGTGGGAGTTTCACAGCGTCTGGGTTTCCAGTGCAAATAAACAGTGCAGAGGTCTACAAGGGTGGACTGGCCCCCCTTATCCCAGAGGTGAAGCCCACTCCTTTGTTGTTGCCTAATCTAGGCCACTCTCTATTGAGTGGGATGAAAAGTGGAACTGTGTGTGAGTGTTTGTGTGCGAGTGTGTGCAACATATCCACGGCTCTCAATGTGTGAGATGAAGCTGTATGATAATGTCTGTTTGTATGTGGTTCTTGAATCAGAGTCTTCGGCCTGTGGAGACCGTCGCTGTGTTTGCCAGTTCCCAGATAATCCACATCCTTACAGTGGACCTATACATACCAGTCCCAGGATCCTCAGTGCAGAGCAAACTGACAAATACCAGAACAACTAACCAACAGTTCTGCATAAATCAACAGCACCTGCCCGCGTGAGATATGACGAAGAGAAGATGATGTTGATATGGTAGCAGTTGATGTTGAATAGCATAAAGAGTTGTACGTCATACTTGACAACTTAACAACTCTGCCTGTCACTGCAAAGTAGAGGTCATCACAGGACCACTCTGTTTCTAATCACTGTGACCTGACTCAGGACCTGAATTGGCAGGGGTCTAAATTTTATTCAGTTTAACTGGGTTGAGGTAGCGTCCCACTGTATTGCAGCAGGTCTCTGGTTTGTGCGTCACTGTCGAATACCAAATAGTATTGATTCTGATTCTTATCGATTCCCAGTTTCAATTCCAATACGGTAAAAAGAAAAAGGTCAAATGTTTAGATGACAAAAATATATTTACTGTGACTTTTATTGTTAAAGTAAGTAAATTCAAAGTATTTTGCAGTGAACATTCACAAAGTGGAGACATAGAGTAAAAATGTAGGATCCACAGTCTTGGTACATACATTTTCTTGTGGATGCTGTGGTCTTTGACTCAGTTTTCTTCTTGGTCACCTCAACCTTTATTACTAAAGAGAACCGTTCTTGGGATCCTTGACACCAAACACTGAACATTCTTTCAGATAAACGCTGTCTGTCTTAAATGTTTGGTTAAATTTGATGTGCAACCTCACTTACAGCTAATTAGCCTAGCTTCCCACATGCATTGCAGTTTGCCTTGTCTTTTGCTTTAGTAAAGTGAAGCCACACTTTTCAGCATTAACCGCTGTCCATCTTTCACTACTATTGTGACGTTAGCCATGCGCGCTCGTGTCTAAACAAATCGACATGCTGTTGCATTGATGCATGAGGTAGACAGGTCCTGGCAGATAGCCACATCATTGCAGATAAGTAGCCTTTGTTTGCAATAATAAGAGGTTGTCACGGGTTATGAAATGTTAAGTAGAACTAAAATAGCGGGTACCCAGTTTATGGCATTTTGGATTCGGGGTCTAATTCGAAACTGTTTTTTGGTTCCACCAAAGGCCGACTCTTAATGTTTCCGTGCGAAATGTAATAAATCAAAAGGAAAGTCTGGATAAAGGGTGTGAGTCTGAAATACCTGTAGCAACAATATGTAAATAACAGTATATAAGAGCTACTCAGAAGTCCATCATTTCTAAACATGAAACAAACTTCCCAAAAACATCTCAGTGTTGTTTTTAATTATAGTGACAAGAAAATGAGTAGGTACAAATAGTGCCTTGGCAAGTGACTTATAAGTGATCATAAAATACTTGGTAATTTGCTCCCTCTTTATACATGGCAACATCCCGTATTTGAGGTGGAGGAAGAGGTTTTTAGCATCGCCACTCTTCTTGGGCACTTTGGCACGAACTGCTTTATTCTGTCTTTTTGAGAAGAGGGAGATGAAGACAATGTCAAGTGTGCAAATGAATAATATTTGTGCTTGTTAGTTTTGTTTTGTTATTTTCATATTCAGAAACATTATCACTCAATTTACCTAAAATGTCACTTAATGAACATTGGTTTTGATGTAAGCTATAAAAACTTGAATAAAACATGCAATTTTTGGTTCTCAAGATGATCTTAGCCTTTTGTTTAAGAGTGTCTTCAGTTATGACGCTCTTGGGAAACACCTCTTAAACTTAAGGAGGTTTTTGAAATGGATTTTATAATCATTGTAAGAAGCTTTTAGACAATGAGGCCTTGGTCTTTTTGAGGCAACACAAAGCAAGGGACTAAATTGTTCCAGGAACCCAAATTCATGTAGCCGTTCTTGTCTTGTTCGATTTTTGTTACACATGCAAGTGTGTCAAAGGTCAAACCACGGAGAGGCAGAGAGGAAATTATTTCAGAGGATTGTTTTTGTTTGAAAATTTGATTTTTTTTCTCTCTAACTCAATAATGAACTTTTCATACTTTTTAATAAAATCTACAAAGCATATTAAAGGACTGGAATATATCTCCATATCAAGCATGGATTACATAATCAACTTTTGTGCAACCCTTGAATAAATCCACATTTTTTGAGAAGGCTGCGTCATCATATGAAGCCTCATTTGTAAAGTCTGCGTATCTGTGCTGTTCTGCACCTGCTCACACTTCACCTGTTGTTATGTCCCACATCAACATTCAGCTGCATCACTGAAAATGGAGAACACATTTTGCAAAATGTCTATATGTTGTCACTTTACAAAGCTGCCCATGCATTTTGGATTTTCTGGCACTTCACTCAGGGATTTTGAGACACGCAAAACATTTACAGTATGTTGCTCATAGTGTTTACAGCCTGTTCTGTACTATAATTACAACTAGGACTGCTAAGATAATTTATCATTAGGGAAGTTTTGTGTGAAGAACCTTCTTTAAAGTCTCCCAGTGAGTGTGTAGCTCACTGACATGCCCTCAGTGCACGAGTTATTATCCCAACTCATGTCAGAGCATCAGCAGGAGGGCTATATTTGTTTCTAAGCAACAGCTAAAGCTCACAGCATGCTAGCCATAGTAATGTTCAAAATGTGGTATACTTTTTGACTTTTGTACCCTTTGTTATGCTACACATAATATAACATTGCCTTTATATGAGCCTGAGTAGCTCTAGCTACATTTTAGAAATACTTGCATACTACAAGGATCTTTGCATTACATAACATTGCACACTGCAAAGAAGTATTCACAAATAATATTTTTCTAATGTCTGCTTTTGTCACTGTTAATATTTGTATATTCTTCAGAGACTTCAGTTGAAGTTTCCTCTTAATTTGTCTGTTAACGCCTCTGAGTGCACCATACATGCGTTTCACTTTTTAAATGATCTTGAATGTATTTTAAACAAACAAAACACTAGTAAAATGATAATTAAAGTATATTGTTTTAACTACTGCCCCCACACCTTTATACAACATCCTAATAAATCAATAAAATGATGCGTGTCACATACCTTAAGCCAGCCAAAACTTGTCTACTTGTTTCAGGGAATACAGAAACCCCCATCTTTGAATTGAAATATGAAGGGTCGAAATGGACACCCACATAAACAAATAAATACAATTTTTATTAGAAAATTAGGGCAGAAACAAATGAGTGAAACGAGCCAATGTTTGAACGAGGTAAAAGCTTTGTTTTGCAGCAAATGTTTTCATGATGGAGGAGGGGTTGAAGAGGGGGAGGAGGAGGGGGAATCAAACTGATATTTAGCCCCTACTGGCTTTTTTCCCCCTGCTTTTGTTTTATGCAGGGCTCTTTTTACCACATGGTAGTGACAGATTGTTTGAGCTGAAAGGAAAAGCCATTCGAAGCTAATTAAGCAGCCATTCCAGGCACTATTCGCAGGCAGGAGGGAGAGACGCGCAGGCATTTGTCAGCGCCGTACCCAACGTGGGTTTAATTGACAACCCCGGCTCCTGACTGACAGCTTTTCCAGCGCTGAGCCAATTGTAAGCTGCGCAGGCAGACAGCTACGACGCCATTGGATAAAAGGCGGTGGAGGGGGAGGGGGAGGACCCACGTGGGGGCCAGGCATAGTGAGCAACACTTGATAGGCTCATATCCTCACGCGCAGACGTGTTGTAGCCTACCTACTGCTGCTGATAGGAAAGCTTGTAGATGCTTGAGGTCTCGTTAGAAATAGGTCGATCAATTCAAGTCACTCAAAGGACACTCTGCTGTAGATTAAGCGGTATTCACATCTTCTGCGCACTTCGGGGTCTTGAATGAATTTGTATGAGCTCCTGTTTTTCTTGGCATAGTAACAGGACTTTACTTTTTTTCTTTTTCTTGGTATCTATAACCTCTCCTTGAATTGAGTGTGTTATCTTCCTGGTGCAAAACTAGTGGTCAGGGCCAGACTTGCTTCACTCACACTCGTCCACATATTAAGCACCTATCACATTTAGGCTACAGCCTATTGTTTTAATCAAAATGATCAATTATATCTGTGGATTATTTTCCTGTTTACACCTAGGTAGTGCGTTTAAATAAGACTTTTTTGATAGTAAAACTCGCATGTATATACTATATAATCTGACACTCTAAACCACCGCCTGCAATACTCGGACATATAAATTATTGCCTTTGTTTTGAACAAGCTGTTGAACGCACTGAATGTCACTGCAAATCTAAAATGGCGAACATGTGAGGTCACACTTCGCATGCCCAATCAGAACGCAGATACACGGAACACCCCCACGTGGGTACATCGCGCCGTGATTGGTCTCCGTCGCTAAACTCCTTCGGAGAACCCAATTGGTTAGTGCAGTCTCGGCAGTCGGGTCCTCGTGTCAGTGCACAGTCTGTGTGTGGTACAGCGCGCGGCGGAGCAACTGGGTATGCCCAACGGCAAGCTAGTGGTATATTTCACAACGGCCGACCTTTATTAAAAACGGTTGTTCGCCAAAAAATAGTCTTTGGACTTACTTGAAGATTCGTGAACTACTACTGGATCTACCACAGGCTTTCTCTGAAGTTGCCTGCCGTCAACAACTCGTCCCAATCGAGGGGTTTCCAACGTCCGACCGGACGGAGAGACACTCTCCGCCTCGGGATCACCGGGGTTTTAAAGGACTCTCAAGGGGCGAAGAAGTGTATGAAAAATAAAAATCGACCACGGACATTTCCCGCCCGTCTCAGTCAGTGGTGACCGTCACACAAGACAAGGATATTAAGCTTTGTGCAGGATACTTTTTTACCTGTGCAGCAGAGAGGGGAGGAATCAGTCAAGACAAAGGTAAAAAGGGCGACATGAGGAGAGACGCTAACAAGACGGGTGGTGGTGTGGCTTTATGGCAGCCGAGTTTGAAAGCAGCAGCTCCTTGTTTTCTGCTCTTCCCAGACCAAACCAAAACAACCCTGTTGTGCGTTTGTGTGTGTTCTTTTTCCTCTTTGTGGAAGACAACTCGTTAGATTTAAGGGGGAAAACAAAGCATCACGTCGTCGAGGGTGTGATCAAAAGTATCAACTTCAGGATTTATTTGATGCATCGGATCAAACACGTTTTGCTGGCACCCTTGTTCCTTCCTGTGTAATGCAAATCGAGACTACAGATTTAGATTTTTTTTGACAGAAAATAATGATAATGCCACAATGAGGATTAAAAGGCATTTTATTTTCGTTTTATCGAGGATCAGGTAGTTGGCTAGACCAGTGCGGTTAAGTTCGTAAGGTTTTAATTCCTGTCGATTTACAACCAAGGTGCTATGAGCTCTTGTTGCCGAAGTGATTCAGCTCCTCAGCTGTGTCCCATTTTCTGTTTGTTTAGGTACAAAGGAAAGACCGACGGGGTGATACATCCAGTGCAAGGGGTCTGAGTGTGCGCCTCGCAGCCGAGAACGGGGCTTTGTCCGCCGCCATCCTGCGTGTACAAGGGAGGGGGTGGCGGTGATTTACCGCACCTTCACTGGGATTACGGAAAGAGAGAAAACGCACCGAATTCCCCTGTGTAAAGGACGCGACATGTATCCACAAGGCCGGCACCCGGTAAGTAGCTGTCTTTGTCACTATTTGTAAATTAATGCAAATGCACCACCCTTCAAAGCAGCCTAATTAGCTCGTCAGAGTGGAGCTGCTGGTCCACACCTTACTATTTATGGTCTGCATTGGTGCTGCTGAGGCTCTTCACCCTGGCAGGAGAGAAACTAGGAAATCTTGTTTATTGGCAACAAGATCAGAGCTTTTGGTTGAACCCATGAAAGTAGATCATCACCTTCTTCAGTAAACTGACTTAATTTCTCGGTGCATTTAGTTATAGTTGTATTTTTACAGTGCTAAAAGGTTAATTGTGCCTTATGAGGAAATCCCACAACTTTGTATGTATGACCTCCTCTGACTACCATCTAAAATTACTTTGAGGATGGATAAAGTGACCCGCCTTTGTCATTGCACATGTTGTCGAGTGAAAGCAGCTCTTTCCTCTGCCAGTCAGAGCTCAGGGGGAAACGCGAGGACAAACCATCAAGAGAAAAAATGCTGTTTGGGAAGAAAGGGGGTTGGGCAGCAAGAAAGAGATGAGACCGTTATCTGGACTGTGATGGCGTTATTTACACCTGCGGTATCTCCAATCTTGCACTTTTCAGGCACCTCACCAACCAGGGCAGCCTGGCTTCAAGTTCACTGTGGCAGAGTCCTGCGACAGGATCAAAGACGAATTTCAGTTCCTGCAGGCCCAGTACCACAGGTAATGACTAGCCTGCTGTAAACAGCATTGGCTTCCTGGAAAGAACTGAAAGAGGAAGCTGTTTTGTTTTGTTCCATTTTTTTAGCTTCATGCACCAAATCTACACTTATAGTTTGCATTACTCTCATGAATATATCTGTTGATTGATGCAATACACCCAAATCAAAGATTCTGCTTTAATTTATGTCATTAACATATATCAAACTTACCATCATTGTGTTTCTCTCCTCTCTTCCTAAAGTCTTAAAGTGGAGTACGATAAACTGGCCAATGAAAAGACCGAAATGCAGCGTCATTATGTCATGGTAAGAGCAATAATCGTACCTCCCTTTAGCCTCAGGTGACCACAGGTGGTGCAGCCCTGATGTTTTGCAAAGCCAGGTTGCCATTTGTCTCTTGACTTTGTTTTCATTGGATAAGAAGGTGCAGGATGTGGGGGGGGGGGCGGGGGGTTGTAACTCTAGCAGGGGTCAAATGTCCAACTATTGATTGTAGGGTCTGACACCCCCCTCTGTGGCCCTGGGGTCCTCTTTATGACCCTCCACTGCCCCTCCTTAACATACCCAACATGGTCCACCGGGGGTTAATGATGGGTCTGCTGGCTTTATGCACAAATCAGAGGGTTTCCTGTATTTGATTTATTTTTTTTATTTACTTCTTAACTCGCCCAAGGTGAACCACCCAGGGGTTTCACAGATTTTCCCAGATATGTAGAGACTGTGTGTTTTTCTCAAATAGACTAGTTCCACTATATGTATGTGGGAAACATAAACTAATCAAACTGATTTTCGGTGCAATGGACATTGCATCAAACTACACGTGTGTAGCAAAAACTGGCTTTAAATCACCAATTTGGATGTGATGTCATATCTAGTTTAATTGATTAGTCAATCAATAAAAACATACTATTTTAATTATTTAATTGTGATTATAGCATATATTTTATGACCTTTTAAGTCTGTTTTGACCATACTTGCTGGTTTCAGCTTCTGTATTGTGGGAATTTGCTGCTTTTCTTTGTCCTTTATGACAGTAAACTGAAAATCTTTGGTTGTATTGACAGTTACACCAGGAATCCACTGCGTTACGTCTGCGCCACGGTTGCCGTAGCAAATCGTGGCCATTATAGTCAATGCTTGTGAGTCCACCAGAGGCGGCCGAAGCGCGTCCTAGAAGCGGCTCTCTGCTCCGCAGAGAATAGGTAGCTGGTCTAATTTTGCTGCTAGCCGCGTCAAGCAGCACAGAGCAGCTCGAACCAGGCAGGAAGTCAGACACAGAGCGGCATAGAGAATCCCGTCAACTTTCAAAATAAAACACCCTGTGGAGACTCCCACTCATACAACAACAATAAACACAGTTAAAACGGACACAAAAAGAAGTCGTTTAACAATGTAGCCTACTTAATCATAATAGAAGCACAAAATGCAAACACTGATTGCCAAAATCAGGCAGGCAAAACGCTCTGATTCTGAAAAGCTCCTTGTGGGAAATGCAGCCTGAAGTTGGCGGAGCGAAACGGGATCACATAGAGCTGTGAAAAAGGTAGCAGAAGCACAAAAATGACAAATTAATAAGTAAATAATGTGGGTCAGGCTGCAACCCCGCTGCTGAAGTGTTTCTGAGACGCTTCCAGTGGACTGTGGATGCAACAAAACCGTGGCGCAGCTGTAACGTGTCGTAGCCGGAGTCAGTGGAGTCAGACATTTAAAGATCTCCTTGGACATTGTGATGTGTCACTATTCCCTGTTTTGACATATTATAGACCAAATTATTAATATGTTAAACTCTCTAAACCAGTGAGCTAAAATGGCCACAAGAAAATAATCTGCACATGAATCAATTATTAAAGTTGTAGTTTTAACACGAATATAATTGCAATTCAATTAAAGGTCTACCACCAACAATATTAAACCATTGTTAAGCCCTGCTACATTTTTAAAATCTTGTGTACTTTGTGTGCCAGGACTTGTACCCATTTATCGAAAAGTTACTTGAGGGTTAAGAGGAAATGTAAAACTGCTCCAATACTATGATTAAAATGTGTTACATTCAGTTCAGAGCTCACAGATGATCAAATAGAGACCAAAAAAACTTGTGCCGCTGCAAAGGCAACCCAACACAAAGGTTCTCTCTAATACAGGAAAAGCTGCATTGTGTTTATGGAGAAAGAACAATCTTTATCTGACAAGTGATGCAAGTTAGACCTCACTCATAGTTTGTGTATGTGCATGCTTATCTTGTTTGTACATGAAAGGAATTACTTTAACCAAACGCAGCAGTACGTTTGTTAAATATTATTTTCCCTGTGAGGCACCAGAAGGTGGTGGGAGTAGCTATAATAAGTGGAAGCTGTTTGCTGTATGTTTTATAAACAATACAAACTACTAGGCTTTAGTTTGTATCTGTTGGTGGGCTCACAAGCTTTTGGCAATCAACAGCAGATAATGTTGTTTTCAATAATAGTATTGGCTTTCTGCGGGTGTTTGAAGCCATAGACAGCGTTTCTAGCTCAAAGACTGGCAACAGAAGTAAACGAGAATAGTAGCCAATCGTCTGTCGGCTGTGGTTGCACAAAGAACATGAAGTTGTCAAACTCTTGGGTTAATGTTTGTGTTTTTATTTAATGACTCACCTCTTTGCTCCAACAAGTATTCAGCTTGTCTCTTATTGTTTGGGTGCTTTAGAGAACTGATAAAAATTTTGTTTTTTTTACAGACTTGTTGCACAAAAAAATCCTCTGCTCATAATGAGATAAGAAAACAAATGTAACTTTGGATTTTGTTGAACACAGTTAAACAAGGGCATAGAATAGATGTACAAATGAAAATGCATCATTGAAAAGTCTTTGTTTTAACTTTATTATGTATTGATGTTTTCTCTCCTCTTTTTTTACAGTACTATGAAATGTCCTATGGGCTCAACATTGAGATGCACAAACAGGTATGTAGCCGTATCAGGGATGGTCTGTGTACAGCCAAAACACTGATGTTATTTTCCCCTCTAGTGATTGTGGAATATAAACACACCTACACACACGCACACACACATACCTGACCTTAGTTCCTACCCTCATCCCTAAATGGCTTTAGGAGGCACACACATACTGGCTTCCCATAGTGAAAATGCTGACAGGCTAAACAACACGAAGGGCACGCTGCCTGATGGGGATGGTTTGATAAGATTAAAGTGAAGTATTTGGCAGACAGTCTGAGAGGATGTTTTTTTGTAGTAGTAGTTTGTCCTTCTGAATGTGTGTGTTTGTGTGTGCGCACATACGCCTGCACTGTTCTGTGTCTGCCTCCCCAGTGCCAGCTGGGCTAAAAGCTCATTAGTTCAGCTGCCACCCAGTATTGGGCATTATGCTGCAGTGGAAAGACTTCTACAGATGAATAGGGCTAAAATATTCCTTACACCACCCAAGGAGCCAACTCAGTAAACTGGAGGGGGATGGGGGCCAGGTATGTTAAAATAATCTCAGCCTTAAAAAAAAAAAAGTGGCCACATTTCTCGCCAGGCTTCTTTGTCGGTTTGATTGTCATAGTTACTTAGCTTAAAGCACCCACGCCACCAAGAACGCACCCCGCTGTAGTGTCCCCGAGCAAGACACCAAAAGCTTGGTAGCTCCAGCAGTGCTGTTCTGTCAGCTGTGCTCTGATATTCCTCTGGATGGAAATAAGTGCTTTCTTCAAATTTTTTGTTGCATGTGTTGTTTTTTTCTTCTCTTGTCTGTCTTGGTGCTAAACATCTTAACTTCTTAAGTGTTCTCACTTTAATATGTTATTCCCTAGATTCAATGTGTTTTTTTCTGTAGTGCTGGAACAACATTTTGACATTTTATGGTCTCAACATCAAACAAGCAATCAAGATATTAATCTAATAATGGTTCTTAGTTGCAGCCCTTGTTTTCTACCGGCAAGATGTCTAGAGGAGGGCATTTTGAGCATGCAGGTGTGTCCACAGGATAAGGAGTGTGCGTGACGTCTGTAATTGACTGGTTAATGTTTGGTATGGTTAGGATAAGACATCAGCTCCCATGTGTGCTGTAGACACCACAGTCCTAAATGCAATACATTACCACTCATAACACTGCAAAAAACACTGTTTAGCTAAAGATGTGACCTGAGGCCATTTTTAGTCAGCCATATGAAACATTATCTTTTGTATTAACCAACATCAGCATAATCTTTATTCAGTTCACTTAAAAACAGGAAAAAGGCTTAATGTGATCTCAAGATGCCACTCTTCTATCTTTCTGCACTTACATTTCCATTTTCTCTGATTCCGTCTTAGCTTCTGTTTCCCCTCAGTCACCTTTGCCTCCTCGGTACTCCTCTTCCATGTGCCCTCGTGTCTTTTCATTGCTTCCCCCTCCTCTGCCTGCCCTGCCACCCCCGACGATGGGATGTGAATGATGGCCCTTTTGTCATTAGCTGTGTGATATGATGTATGAGAGTGGGAGTCTGTCAGAGAGGGAGAAAGAGACAGAGAGAGGTGGGGTGGAGGCTTCATGGCCCCTCAGATCCAGAAGGTTAATGGCATCAGTGGGAGGGTAGCCCAGTTGGAACAGCAGCACACTGCACAATTCATCAGCTGTAGACATTTTTGTAGGGGTGTGTGTGCGTGTGTGTGTGGGTGTGTGTGCGTGCGCACTAACTAGGTGTTTTCTGTTTATCAAGGAGCTCCCTGCCTCTCAATCCCCACCCACCCTCTTCCCCGGTTCTTAGCGTTTTCTGTTAGGCACTTATCACCAACAAGGAGGTTGAAGCGATGCAGGGTGGGGGAGGAGCTTCTTGTTGCGGGTGGATGCTGGTGGCAAGTGGACAAAGCAAAGGGGGTGTGGAGATGGTGACAGGAAAGGGGAGAGAGAGTCTTCGGGGTAAATGGGTTAATCGACTGGTCCTCTCCTGTGCATCTCCTTTGTTTATCAATAAGCCCTGTGGAGTCGACGGAGCACTCTGAATAATGCATGATTCCTGCCACCTCCCTCCCTCTCTCTCCCTCCCTTTTCCAATCCCTGATGAACGAGTGTTTGTGATGACATCAGCGAGAGGTAAACAGACAGCCCTTAGCTGTCCCTGTTATTGGTAGGAAGGGAGGGAGGAAGAGATGGGGGCTGCTGGATTATTGGATGCAGGCAGGCACATTACTTCGCTTGTGTTGAAGATTTATTGCAGTGTGAAAAAAAAAAAAAAAAGACACGATAAACTGACTTTGTGTTGTTATCGCTATTTGCTACGAAGCTGGATTGGAAAGCAGGGGGATTGGGCACGGACACACACACAAATACTCATATCCCTTACATGGTAATACCAGTTGTGTCTCAAACACACCGTAATTCAAGTTTCAACAGACTTCCCCTACGCTGCTGCTGAGCTTACTGGTTGCTAAAGAAGGGATCTGTGCGGCTGCCGGTTGGGTGGGGGGTAATTTATTTTGACAGTGTCTCTTATGATGGCAAAGAGTGCAGGGTGGAGGTAATCACCCTCGCTTGCTGTCAATAAGTGATTTTAATTAGCGCAGCTCATTAGGCTGCCTCAGCAACATGCCCTGCTGACTTTGTGGTGTGATGGGGCTTGCTTTGTTTTTTCCACTACCTCTGTTCTCTGTCGTGGACCCTTGTTTATCTCTTGTACGCTTGCCTACATTTTGATTTCAGTTCTCTCTTTGGCAAATTGAAAGCAAAAGGAACATGAATGGAATTAACCATCAACACATCCTATGCTGTGCCATTATATTTGGTTGCTTACTTTTGTTGCACCTTAGGGTAGCCATTTTGTGTGTCTGTATCCATTTCCTCACTTGTTGAGTGAACGAGGGAAACCGAGAAAGTGCTTCATCAAGGAGAATCGAGTCAGTTTCCTGGATGCAGGAGGAAGGTGAAAGGAGGAGCAGAGGGAGGGAGAAAGAGAGCTTGTGCAAATGAATAATTTATACAGGATTCCTGGAATTGTTTGCCAAGGTGATGATGGCCGACCTGTCTCTAAGCCAAAACAAACTGACTACGAGAACACACACGCTCTCTCTCAAGGGAGCTCGGCGAGGTTATTGGAGGCTGTGAGACATGCTCTATTTTGATAGGCAGGCTAGAAGGGCTGGTAGAACAGTGTTACACAATTAGTGCCTGGGTGTGCGTGTGCACTCAACCAGCTGATGATGGGGTTTTGTGTATGTCTGTACATATAAACTGCATAATTCAAAAAGGAAATCTAAAAAAAATGTCTACATGCTGATTTGAATTCCTACAAAATCAGGTGTAATCTGTTGGAAAACAGCCCATTTCCATGTGCGCCCCTGCAGAAAAGGATGTCACTTCAGTTTTGTGTGCATGAGCTCAAAATAGAATGACATGCACATGCAAAATATCCTTCATGCATTTGTAATGAACAAGATACCTCTAAGTGCCTCTTTCTTCCTCTGCTCTGGCTGAGAAGATAATTCCCAAACAGCCATCTCTGCCCCCCCAATCATATGCCACTTGGTTTCCTCGCCAATTGAATCCTCGTCAGAGACTCTGCTCTCCACTTGGGGGCTAATGCCTGGAGCGACAAACAGCCGAATGGCTTTCAACGCACCATTGACAGAGGGATGCAATGGAGAGAGAGCCTCTCCAAGCTCTGCTGCTACTAGACAACCCTGAGTACCTGTAATTGTGGAGCTGCAGTGAAAAGCTTCTGCCGGCTCAAAGGCTTCTGTTTTCAGTGGCTTTAAGTGACAATAAACTCTTTCCAGTGCCTGTCTCTGCCACTAAAAGCACTGTGGAAAATAGTGCCTCCAAAGTAAAGAGGGAGTAATTTAAGAGTGCTGCGAGTCACTGGATGTGATGTGTTACCAGTATTTTTACTCTTCAAAATGGCTGTGAAAAAGTTGTGTAAATAAGTCATGTGTCCATTTGCCCTCCCTAACAAGCGTGAACTCAGTCTGAACAGAGTGGAGTGACTAAATTTGAAAAGGATGGACAAGATGTGGCTGATAAAGGCAACAATTCAGTTGAAGGCTATTACAGCGTGTTTCTCAGGTTGACGTGAGTCATGTTTGCCCTCACATTCTTATATTGTAGCTGAGGTATAACGGCGAAGTGAACGGCATCAACACAGCAATAAATGGGTAGAAAAATGGTGAAAAGGAAGTCTGTTTCATTGTTTTATTTCCTGGCTCCAAAGTAATATTTTAACTCTGGGGTAAATTTCAGAGTATGCCAAGGGTTCAGGAACATTTAACCTTAAAAAAAAAGCTACTCTGCATGATCTCAGCTCTCAAAGCACCTGGTGCTTCAGCTCACCTTTCAGAAGGAACCACTGAGAGAAACGTGTGTGTTTTTAGCACAGCGCACCAAACAATTCAACACAAAAGGCAGAGTGCACCTGAATTCCATGAATGTTTTTGGCTTCAAATGGTGGCTCTGGAGTGGTGATTTGCTAAGAACAAATGGATGCCTTTCTTTGTGAATCAGTTTGTGGTGAGGGTTTTTAGTGTTGTTGTTGTAATAGCTAAGTGTATCAGCATACCGCTGTTTCCTACAAGCCCCATGTTGCTCCCCTTGCAGCCATTTCCAGAGAAGTGGTGTGATACTGAAACACTCTAATCCTACTGTGTGTCATTGTATCCAGCCCCCGCTAATGATGATGGTTTATGAGTCTCCATAGAGCTTCTTTCTTTCTTTCTCCTCCCCCCTCTAGTGCAGCCCACTCCCCACCTCCCCACTCCCAGTTATCCCTCATTAATTTCCCGTGCCGATCAGATCGACAGGCCGAAAATTCAATTTAATGACCTGCCTCTTTGCTGCGCCTAATATGATTTTACAGGCTGTTCTGGTCAGGGCCCCAGCCCAATTTACATAACGATCATCCGTGCCAGATAGCGTTGCCCCAGCAACAGAGGGGGGAAGATGAGAGAGGAAGAGGAGGAAGGAGGGAGAGAACAGAGGAGAGTAGTGGAGATTAGCAGGGAGGGGTGTGAAGAAGCATTTAGAGAAGGAGGGAGGAAGAGAGGGGGAGGCTGGGTGGAGAGAGAAAGCACAGTGCGTCTGAGGTCAGACTAGGGGTTGTGAGATAATTCCTGACAGGCCAGCAAAGGTCTGTCCTCCTTCTCTTTTTTCCTTCTCTTCCTGTCTCCCCCTTCTCCAAAATGAAAAGAGTGACACACAGGGTGGTGCAAAAGGCTACTGGCACCTCCTGTCCCCCCTTTTCCATTTTCTTTCTCCTCGCTCCCCCTTTCACAGTCAAACAAGGTTAAGGGAGAAAATGAGCGGAATGCAGCGGCGTATAAAATGGCGGGAAGGACCCCTTCACCCTCCTACACCTGCTGGGCCTCCACCCCTAATCTCTCAGAATCAATTAGTTCACCTCCCCCAG
>JAPMOB010241836.1:0-16177 GCA_029875015.1 Lepomis gibbosus
TGGTTATCAACAAAGTTGACAAGTTGTTTATTAATGATGTTGCAGAATATTTTTCCCAGGTTACTGGATACACATATTCCCCTGTAGTTATTTGGATCATATTTATCTCCAGATTTATGAATTGGGATTATTAAACCTTTGTTCCAGATGTCTGGAAAAGTTCCAGTTGTTAGAATAGTATTGAATAGTTTTAGTATAGCCAATCTGATTTTATGGTCTGAATATTTCATAATTTCATTCAGGATTCCATCAATACCACAAGCCATTCTGCCAGATTACATTACTTTTATTTTGTGGTACTTAGATTACATTACTGATTACATTTTTAAACAAGTAATTAGTAATTGTACCGGACTACATTTTTAAAGTAACCCTCCCAAACCTGAATACAACTGGGTGAGGACCAGCCAAACTCTTAACTTTAAAGAAGCACAAATTAAACGTGCATCGTAGACACAATGGTCAGCCAGAAAAACTTACTACTACTTGCAGCAGATAAAGACATCATGCTTCCTTCCCTTCGCAATCAGAAGATATCAGGAGTGGCCTTCATGGAAGGCTGACCTGGAAACAAGGCCAAGCAACTCAACCATGCATAGAAACACAGGAACTGGGACGCAGAAAAATTGTAGCAGGTACCCTGGTCTGATTAGTCAAAATGTATAGTAGTTTGACTGTAGTAGAAGGCAGATTGTTCGCCAAAGGGCTGGAGAGCAGTACAACAATGATTGTCTGCAGGCAACAGTGAAGCATAGTGGAGGTTCCTTGCAAGTTTGGGGCTGCATTGCAGAGTTGGGGGTTTGGACAGACTTTGGACAGGTTTCCTTAATGCTGAGAAGTAGAGGCAGATACTTATTCATCATGCAGTACGTGTCTGTTTGGGATTAGCAACGGAGGCTGCCTAGATCCACAGAAGAACTGTGGGTGGTTCTCCAAGATGTTCGGGCCAACCTACCTGCCCAGAGGAGGCAGACTGGGTTTTATTATTGGTACTCAAACACAGTCAAGATGGACACTGTTTCCCAAATGTCAGCCTTTAATTTGAAGAAGAAAAGCATTTTATCATCTTGTTGGTGCTGTTCACATTCATATGGACGAAAATTCCAAAAATACACTGCAGAAAGGTTAGGGTGTAATTAAAGTGTATAGCCTTTGTATGTAAATAACTGTATGTACTGTTTTATTTGATGTTACCATATGTGTTTACCCCATACCACATGTTAATAAACAATTATCTGTTTAGTTATGTGTGTGTAGCATTGAAGGACTACAAAGTTTATTTTATAACATTTTATATCTTCATCATATATTATTATACAACCTGTGTTGTAATGTAATAATAAATAAACTACCCTGTATCTAGAGTTCCATCAAAAACGGTGTGCAAGTGTACCTGGAAGGACTGATGCTATTTTGAAGGAAAAGGGTTGTCGCACCAAATATCAATTTTATTTAGATTTTTCTTCAGTTTGCTCACTTTGGACTATTTTAATTGATAAATATAATAAATTAACATGTATATTTTTGAAAGCATTTTAACCAGTTTATAGCCTTTTTCTACACTTTGTATGGAAATTCTCAAATTTGATACACTGTGATGCTTTTTCCTAATATTTTATACAGTCCCAGTACACAGTTGATCAGATATTGGAAGTAGAATCAAAATTGAACTGATGCTGTTATTCCTTTGTAAATATGTTGGCCAAAGTCAAACCTGTGGCACTGTATGTGAGTATTAAGTCCGTGGGGATAAAAACAGACAAAGAGAGCTGTGGTGTGATCAAAGGCCTTCTGCCAGTGCTGAACAGACACACTGATATACTGACACTGATACTGATATAATCAAGTAAGTAATTTTCCTGTCAACTTTCCTGGATAACCATCTCTGTCCTTCTCGTTCACAATCAGCCCAGTCACATGTGGAAGAAGAGGAGCCCACGAGAAAGTCCATCCTCTATGAGGACCTGAGGCTCAAGAACAGAGAGAACTATGAGGTCACGCTCACTCAGAGGGCCGAGACGCTGCTCAAAACCACACCCGAGAAGGAGCCAAAAATACCCAAGAAAGAGTGTAAGCTTAAGGGCTTGATATTCAAATAGTTGTCTTTAAGTGAATCTGTTAAAGACTGACTTCACTCGCTCTGCTTTTCTCTCTTATGTTACAGCGAAGAACATCTATGGAGACACCTGGGATGAATGAAAATGAAATTAAGATGTAATCTGTGTGCTTGCATCTCTGAGACAGCAGTCCAGCAGGCAGCTCAGTGGCCCTTTTGCTCCAGTGACTTAGCCTCAGGTGTCATGAAGTTGTTTCTGATCAGTATCGTTGCAAGTGAGTCAATTAAACCAAATTGTGTGAGGACTAAAACTGTCACTCTGTGCTTTGACATGTGAATTTTATATACCTTTTTTATCTTCACTCGCACAAATTTTAAATTACAAAATTTAGCTACATTTTGCTGCTATTAGAGAACAACTACAAGGTTGTTCACAAGCAGCACAGGTTTCAAAACAAGGCTGGGAACTCTTTTTGTTTTCGCTATAAAAACCATAGTGACCTAAGTACAACTCAATATATATAATAAGTATTAAAACTGGAAAAGAAAAGTAAATGTTTCATTCCATAGTCTTCAATGGGCATATCGCCAGCAAGACAGTATTAGCACAAAACTGAATACATCCTGCTGACATCATGGTCCAGATAGATTGATTAAATAAAACATATTCACTACCTACAAGTAAAAAACAGTCTGGTGTGTATGGTGTTTTTATACACTAAACAATATTTTTGCTTTTTGTTACTGAACTAGTTTGACCTTCACTGTGCAGAGTTTGACACTAGAGGGCTTTATTTACATGTATCTGCTGAAGGGAAAAAGTTCTTCTGTCCTCACCTTAAATCTGAATTTAAGACGAAGATGTATATTCGCATGACTTTGACATCATAACTATAGTCACTGTTGCTATCACTTTTTTATATATATATTTCTAGTATTACTGAGACCATTACTATTATTTTACATCGCTGTGTGGAACTTGCATTGTGCTGCTGTTTATTTCTCTTGCTCTCTATCTCAACCCAATAGGTAGAGGCATATAGCTGCCTACCCTGAGAAAAGGTTCTGCTCCAGATTGCTGAGGGGAAAGTATTTTTTATGTCTTAATTCAAATCTGGAAGGGGGTCTTTAAATATATTCAAATACTTTGTGGAGATATGTTTTGTGATTCTCATGATTTTTCATTATACATCTTGCGGGCCTTGTTAGTACTGAATATCTTTTGTTGGATCTTGACCATGACATTGGCAGAGTGTAATTAGTTTTGTGCTCATATGTAGGTATACCGTGTCCATTGTTATATCTAATGAAGATGGTATGGTGAAACATTGTTTCTAGTTCAATAATGTTTTCAGAGCTGTAATCAATTTTTTTGCATTGAAAATAACATAATAAAAAGTTATCCTGCATATGCTTTAAATACAGGACAGGATGTGCACACAACCCATAGAAAGGTTTTTATGTGTAAATGAGTTTGGAATAAATTTATTTGTAAAAAAATATGAGCAGAAAAGGTTACAAAATAGGTAAATTTTTGAATGTATGTACAAAAGTCACCATAACATTTAAACATTCAGAGAAATGCCATGTAATTAAAAACGCAGGCAGACACTCCACAAATACTGTAAAAGCCTAATGTAAAATTATCAATTAATGTGTCCGAGCATTTGACATTGTAAATGACACAATTCAGTGATAGACGCATGTACAAAAATAGTATCGACAGAAAAAGGCTCACCTGTATGGTTGGAAAACTGTAAAGCCATTGAATAAATAACTGTGACTATATTTGTCCATGACTATGGTTGTGGTTGCAACTGTGGCCAAAACTCTGCTCTGAACAGTGTCCATGACTTAGTCCCAAGCCATGTGCTGAGCCATGTCCATGACTTAGTCCCAAGCCATGTGCTGAGCCATGTCCATGACTTAGTCCCAAGCCATGTGCTGGGCCATGTCCATGACTTAGTCCCAAGCCATGTGCTGGGCCATGTCCATGACTTAGTCCCAAGCCATGTGCTGAGCCATGTCCATGACTTTGTCCCAAGCCATGTGCTGAGTCATGAACATGACTTAGTCCCAAGCCATGTGCTGGGCCATGTCCATGAGGATTGAGAGGTGGTGTGGGACTTGATAGAGCATTGATCGAATTTGGCCAGCCTTCGTAAAACTTGCCTGTGGAATCAGCAGTGTTGATGCTGGACAATGGCGCGTAAGCCTGGACTGGGTAGGACCCAGGTGTTGGATTGATTTGTGGAAGGAGGGTCTTCCTCCGCTCTTTTGTGGAAGCGGGAACAAACATAGCACCACTGATGCCCTTCAAGAACCTGAAAGGCATCATCTTCTCCAGAACACCAGCTCTGGCCTCAGACAGGTCCAGAAGAGAGAGCCATCCTTTCCCATACATCACCCCAACCAGGATTGCGATTACGTTACAGGGGAGCACACTGTGAGGAACGAGGGCAGTGGTGATTATGAGGAACACCCAGGGGAGAGCCATGGTGGGGAAGCTGACTCCACACAGGAAACCTTTTGTCATTCTTGTGTGCATGGTAGTTAGAGCCACACATGCAAGGGCCACAGGAACCAGCCCCTCTGCGTGACTGTGGTTGCCGTCAACCTGCATAAGATCCACGAAGCTGTAAAACAAGCCAGTGGTGGTCGACAGCAGGAGGAACAGGAACAAGAAGCGGACAGTACCGACACCTTTCTCCACGCTGCCACTGAGAAACGCCAGGACTGTAATGTTCAGGAGAAGCTGAACGAGGGTTTTGTGGTAAAAAGGGTACGTCAAGAGTCTGTGGAGGTGTCCATTTTGAAAAACGATGGCACCAACACTGAAGACACCCTGGGTGAAGTTGAAATATGTTTGGATACCAAACAAAACACACGATACGAGCACCACTGTTAGAATCCCACTGGTGAGGACAGGAGCCACGTCTTTGAAAACTTGAAAGATCATTTTAAAGTGCTCAGTCTGTGTCATCTTGCCAAATTAAGTTACTTCCGCGGCTAATATTATTAGCTAACGTTAAAGCAAAAGTTCACAGTGGTTCAGTTGCCTTCACACTTCCTAAAGAGGAAGTAATTCATGTCCAGACTGGTTTGAGCCTACGGTACACCTCTCGGCTTTTATGGAGAAATAAAAGTCATTTTACTGTCATAGATAAGAGGCTTTGACGGCAACACTTACGATTTGTTCATTTGCGGAATCCGGAAGTAACTCTAAAAATCACGTTAGATTGAGTGCTAAAAGACAACTTCTGGTTTAACCCTTCAAAATAAAATATTTTGAAGGACAGAAGTTGCATTTAACTGCCTAGCAAATTGGACCATCTACTGTAAGCTGTATGAGAGGGAGGACCGCAACAACAGTACTAGATACTTGTATTTTACTGTATTTTTTAGTATGTCCAATTTACTCTACTTTACTTCTATTCCCCTACAAGTTGGGAGTAAAATATTTTACTAATTCTTCGACATTCATGCAGAACATAGCCTAATATAATCTCTATATAATGCATTGATCAAAAACTACTGTAACTGTAATAACGAGCTCAAAAAACAATCTGCACAATGAATATATATATATATAATATATATGATAACTCAGTGAATGTAGCCTACTTGATCACACTGACTTGCAACATTACAACATAGTATGAAGTGATATCTAACATATTTACAGATAAACAAACTTGCACCATAAAGAGATAAAACAGCCTGTGGGTATGCCTTTATTTTTAGGCACACATAAACCACCACACATATTCCCAACTTTTTAATTTTCACAGTAGAATTGGGTTCTAATTTGTCTGAGCAGGAAAAAAGGTTATGTTGTTAAAGTGTTTATATTTATGAATTTAAAATGTATCAGGTGGAGTTTGTTCTCATGCTGCTGTTCTAAAATAATCAACCAAACGACAAATTTTTCAATTTAAGTGGCACAACAAGAGCGACATGTTACAGAACAAAACTTGTGTGTCTTTTATCTCTGAAATTGAAAAACAAAGGAAATGAGACGTAAGCACGTCTGTCCCTCTTCCGGTGTCGTACGGTTACTGCGGCGGATGTTGATGTTTTGTTTCACAGCTCGCCGAATGATGTGAACTGTATCGTCTCCGGGACGGGTTGATATATTTTGTTTGTGGTTGTCCTCGCCGTTTTCTTAGTACTGTTCTCCCTGTAAGGTTTCTCTGTTCGTCGGCATCGTGTCTCTCCCGGTGTCTCTCCCGGGAAGCGCGAGGCCGAGTCGTGCGATGATGGAGGACTTTGATGAGATCTACGAAGAGGAGGAGGAGGAAGAGGAGGACGAGGACAGGGCCGCGGAGGAGCAGCTCCTCAAATACGCTCCGGACCCGGTGGTGGTGCGAGGGTCCGGCCACGTCACTGTGTAAGTAACCGGCGACGCTTACGGGCACCGAGAAAAAAAGATTACCGTCACTTTAATGTGATTAGCATCTGCGGTCTCCGTGAATAATTGGCTGCTGGCGACCTAGCATAGCCAGCTAGCTAGCGTCTAAGTTAGCAAGGAGCTAACGTAAACCCTGCGAGGAGTGGCTAATAAGATTTAGCTTTCGTTTTAGAGTCCATGGCCGAATAAATGTGTGTTTATTGATTGCCACGTAGTGTGACGTGTTGTTGCGTTTAAAGTCAAGACAGTTTGTCCCCGTTATTGGTTGCACTATTTCAGGGAACACAGGATCAGAGTCGTTTTCTGATTTGTACTGAAGTAAGTCTAAAGGTACAAATGTAGCTAAATCAGGCATACAGATTGGTACTTCTACCCTGGAATGAATAACCCTCAGTAGTCTAAATAACATCTCAAACCATGGCCAGCCAAATATTAACTTAAAGTTGTTGTAGCAGTACGAACTGATATCACTGGATGTTGTCTGTAACGTTAGGTAGGAGCGCTGAGAGTGTTAGCTGCCAGCTAGCAGCAGTGTGTCACTGTGGTTTGGGATTCAAACTACTGATAATTCACTCAAATTAACTGTGTTATCATATTGATTCCCCTCAAGGCTCTTTCTCACACAGTCTTGATAGTGCATTGGAAGTCAGCACTTTCTCTTGTTGGCCATCTTGGCTACCCATGTGGCTGTGTAATGCAGTCCAGAGTAAACAGTGAAATGTATCAAGTCCTGTGCAATGTAGAGGAGCTGTTTCTGTATAATACAATTTTAGTTTGTTTTACGATTAAGGCACATGCATGTCGTTGGGGTTTTGGGCGTCTGTTGCAACTATGTATCATCTTAACATCCCCTAAAAATTTTATATGAATATTTAAGGGATATTTCTGTTTTGATATTATAATAAAGTGTGTGTTGAAAATGAGAGGGTGCATCTCAGTAGGTTTATGCTGACACAAATTACCGTTAGAACACTAATAATTTACCGCTGATACCTGCTGGCCTTAGCAGGCTTACCTTTGGCTACGTGGAGTAAAATCGCTCCCCACAAGAGGCCTGAAATGTTAAACTGAGTAGCACACATGATTGACAATACTTGATGCCACTTGGCAAACACTTGTTTATTCAAGCCAGTTATCCAAATGGATTGTATTTCTGCTTATGTATAACGTTCTACTTTTTTCCCTGCCCCCACAGGTTTGGGCTTAGTAACAAATTCGAGTCAGAATTTCCTTCAGCACTTACTGGAAAGGTGAGACTCTTGTAATTATTTATTAGTCAATTTTAACTCACACCACAAGATGTACAATATATTCTAGCCAACAGTGAAAATATGATACTTAATTTGATACATTTTTATATTAATTGCTTAATATTCTGCAGTGCAGTATGTTTTCTTGATGGATACATATATCCAATGAACATATTAAATTTCTGTGGCATAGGTAAAATAGTTTTGAACTCTACATAAAGCATTCCAATAGGGCTGAAACAGTTCATCGATTAATAAAATGCATCAATCCATATAACTGTTTCGCACGGACATTTATTACTGTCGCACATCACGCTTATGCTGTGAACACAATGTGATTATAAAGGCGCTGTTTGCAAAGTGGAGGACGAGAGAGAAAATAGCGAGGGACAAAGAAGAAAGTGTCCAGAGCATGGGGTTATTTCAAGCTAAAGAAACAATATCTCTAATGTTACCGTCCGTCCACCATAAAATGCCTCGGCAACAGCACGACGGCATCTGGTCAGAAAGCACCGGTCTTCTGCCAGTGGACCACAGACAAAGTAACACTAACAGCAACTTTAGCACTTAACTGAAATCATGATTGATTGTTGAGTTGAAGGCTAGCCAAAGTAAGCCGCAGTCCTAAACGAAAAATGTACACACGTACGTTTGTTGTTCACCTTTTTGGGCCGGGAGTTTTAACCTCACGGTCACGTATTAACTGGGTGTCAGGGACCTGCACCTTTTAACTCAACTTCAGCTCTCTCTGTAGCTCAGACAATCCCAGGTGCCACTACCAAGCAAAAGTACTTCTTAAACGACACATTGATGAATCGTTGAAATAATCTATAGAAACTTCGAATATTAAAATCATCGTTAGCTGCAGCACTACATTCCAATCTGCCATAGAGCATTAAATGTTAGTATATTGAGTGTACCACATATGTGCACTTCACCAGGTGGCACCAGAGGAATTCAAAGCCAGTATCAACCGTGTGAACAGCTGCCTGAGGAAGACGCTGCCAGTGAATGTGCGGTGGCTCCTGTGTGGCTGTCTCTGCTGCTGTTGCACACTGGGCTTCAGTTTGTGGCCTGTTATCTGCCTCAGCAAGAGGGTAAGAGACCCATCTATGTTGCATTTGCACCAGTATCACAGTAATTCCAAATCAGTATTGGATAGAATATCATCAAATGTCACTGTTGCCTTCCAGACAAGAAGATCTATTGAGAAACTTCTGGAGTGGGAGAACAGCAGACTTTACCACAAGGTGAGTAGCGAATGAATTACTAGATGTGTGTATTAATATTGTTACCTTGTTAGGGTGTGTTCTAAAAAAAATCTGTGATCGCCATTGCACTCTGTTTGCAGTTGTGTTTGCATTGGAGACTAAGCAAAAGGAAGTGTGAAACCAACAACATGATGGAATATGTAAGTATCTGTTGTGGTTAGTTGGCTGGGTGCAATGGTTCCGAATGAAAACATACTTATCAGGTGTTATTATCACAAACAGCAGCGTGTAAAAAAAGATTCAGAGCACTGCATTGGGTTGAGCATGTATCAGGTATTGGTGAGATGATAATGCATAATAAAGGGAGACTGGATTAAGTAGTTGATAAATGAGTTTGAAGGCCAACTGCACAACACTTTATAATGCTATGAGGAAAGATTTAACAACTGGAAATACATGGCATCATCATGGCTGCATCATTTTATCCTCCATTGCGCGAACTACAAGGTTAACAGTAAAATGACAATGTTCGTGTTACATAGTAATCTAGAATGAAATGTGCACTGTAATGTGTTTTATTGTTCAATGCTGTGCACTAGGGCTATGCAAAAACACATCAATGACACATCAATGTGCTTGGTCACATTGATTTGCAACATCACCTCAAATTGCCCAAAATGATGAGATAGTAAAGTGATAGCTACTTTGGTAGCAACAATGTAGCAATCTTGATTGTCATTCAGTAGCTGCTTTTTCTCTTATCTGCTGCAGGTAATCCTAATAGAGTTCTTACCTAAGATCCCCATCTTCAGACCGGACTAGCCCGACTGCAGCTGATCTTAAACCTCCAAAGCTGCACCACAATGGCTGTCAAACTCCTGAATAAGTACCTCTCCCAAAATACTCCCAATATTTTTGTTTACAGGGTAACATTGATCCGCCACCGTTCTCCCGCACATACGTTGTCTACACCCTTGTTTACAAATCCAGCATCACAAAACTTGTTTTTGGAGTGAATTCACTATTGAACCACAACCTATCGGGCGAGCTGGCACACTGTCAGGTCATGCTAACCGGCACCAGCTTGTGGGATGTCAGGGGAGAACCAGCCATGGGCAGCGTTATGGATTTTGGAACTGGAGCTGGAGACTGGACTCTCAAATTGAGTTCTGTAAGCTACAACTGGAATTGTGTCACTTATATGTTCCCTAACCTAAGCACATGGCACAGTCAGACCATGATAGAACAAACACTTTTACATGTTCCTTAACTGTCTCACCACCAACTTCACCTGCAAAAAATACACCCCAGTGCTTTTGTACCAGTTGGATTGGAGCTCTGGGCAATTACTAGAAGCTTAGAGGCAACATAACATGGAACTCCAGAGGAGCCTTCATCCAAATCAGCTCTGCAGCAGACAGACTTAAAGGAACATGTGGGGCCAGTAGCCAGAACAGCGGAACTCAGTAATGTCACTCTACTTATCAGCTACCAGACATCCTTATCCTTTTGCCTCCTTTCATATTTCTGCACACTTCACAGTGCATCACCCTAACCCAGTGACAATCACAAGCACTCTTGACTGTACTCCATGTAGTATGAATGGGTCTTTATGCTACACAGTTGGTCTGGAACAATTTATTTTTAGCATTATGTGCGCCCAGGTGATGGGCTGGCTGCCTACCAACCACTTCTGAGTTACAGTGGAACAAGTAAGAAGTCCACTAGTGATGAAGAGAAGAAAACCTTTGTTCTTTTTCTTTTTTTAAAAATTGTTTTGGTAAAGGAAAGGTAGTCAATGCTCGCAAAACTGTTTGGTGTATTTGGTGTGTGAGAGAAACATAAGCAAAAAAGAGACAAATCAGACATGAAGAGATTCTCTTACTCTGTAAAGCAGGGTTCTTTCGTTCATGTTTTTTTTGATGCCATAACCGTTCTTATTTTTATTGTAGTAATTTATAAATGCCTGAGTGCGCATATAATATGTGCATTTGTGAAATAGGCCTCGGTGTATATTTTTTTTCTTACAATGGTTATTTCCTTTTTGTCTTTATGGTCATGTGTCAATACTGAAGCACACAATCGCTTTGTCCTTAACAACTTCACATGGCCTCTCTTCCTGACCCTGGCTTACTTATACAAGTGCTCAAGTTAAAATGTGGTTCTTGAGCAAGTTCCTGTGTTTTAGTTATAATCTGACTCATTACATTCAGAAGTCTTGGGTGACCAAGAGTTTTCGGTCCTCTTTATTAGGTGTTAGATAATAACAGCGTTATCATGAAGCAGGATTACTGAAGTTAGCTTGATAATTGCACTGAGTAATAGACTTATTTGCAAATCAAAAATATGGACTTAAAGCTGGGGGGGCGGAGGGGGGTTCATATATATTTGAAAATATTAAGAATACATTACCTTATTTATAGTAGGTTATTTCTAATTTCACCATTTTAATACAACACTTTATTTGTCTTAAAAAAACACTTTAATCAGATTTCCGCTCCCTGCATCTTTCTGTTTCTCTCTCCCTGTATGTTTGCGCTCTGTCAACTTCCCTCATCAGCAGTATGTAAAGTCGCCCAAAAAACAAAACTAGCAAATCAGATTTCACAGCAGCAGGTGAGCTGCATATGGTGGCGGGTTTTTGTTAATGATGTAGTCTACCAAAACCGACATGGTACCGAGTGACATCAGCACCAACCAGGTGTGTTCACGATTGCTTAACCCGGTCCATGCTTGTAAAATATCCACAATGTTCGCGTCTAAAGTAATACCGGAGAACATCGCTTTCTCTTTGTGTGCTTCTCTGCAGAGCATGTGCGATTTCAGGTAGACCACACAGAAAGGGTGGAGCTAGAGGTAGATTGTTCACTAGTTAATCAGTCGCAGATGGCATTGTTCTCCCAGATGGATTTTTTTTTTAAAATCTAAACTGGAAAATATAGCTGGGCGGCCCACCCAAATAAAGTCTGTGTATGGGAAACACCGATGTAAAATAATGATAAACATACTGAGAATTATAACCGTTACTTCTGTTAGCTCTGTTTTGTTTTTCTGGCCTTCAGCTTTAATGTTTTGGGTTAGTTTCACCACTCTTATCAGCTTGTTTTCAGCATCAGCAGGTATCTGTTTTCACAGAACAGGGGCTAACAAAACCCACACTACACTACCTACCCACTGCCAAACAGCAGACAGAAAAAGTTAAAAACTAGCAGATGAACATAGTGACACATTTACTAGCTCAAGAGCCAGATATTTCCCTAAAAAGTTAATGGAGCTAAAAGGACAGTGAATAGTGGACTTGCACGTGCCAGGAGGCCAGAAAAACAACTCCAAATGAGTAATAGTGTTGGAATGTGTATACAGGCAACTTGCTAACACATTTGTGATATCCGACATGATAACATGTCAGTTAATGCAGGTTTAAGTAAAAGGTCATGTCCCAGGCTTAATTTAGATCAGCTATCTTGCTAACTAACAATCCTGCTCTGTGATAGTTATCTTTTAAAACTGTTAACATACTACATAAAATCATTTGACAGCAAATATGAGAAAAGACATAACAAAAAAACAAGGCCATTTTTCATATGGTATAGATTTTTAGTTTTTGTTACTCAGCACACCTCTTCATTTATAAAAACATCCAGATACTGAGATTGAAATCAACAAAGTCACTTAGTTTTAGGTCGCTCAACTCTGGTGATTGTATGGGTCATACTCAGGGGATTATACTAGATAAACAACAAAATGTAGCATTGAAAAATCTCAGTCAGGTTTGTTCCAAAGTTACACCGGGGGTCAAGTATACCATACACATCACACATTACTTTAAAAATATGGAAGTTTGTTTGGAAATTGAAACATACCCTAAAGACAACTTACCCTTCTGTGGTCTTCCTGTTCAGATAATAAAGGAGGCACATATTCTACAGACCAACACCGCAGACATTGTGTTGGTTTATATGTTAAAAGACTCAAATTCACTTGATTACCACTGGGTTGCCTGTTGGTTTATCTGTCACTTTTCTATATTTTTGATTGATTGTGGTCTGTTCTATGTAAATCAAGGCATAAGGCCATATGCAGATATAAGTGGTGTGTGTGTGTATGTGTGTGTGTCTGCGCGCGCATATGTGCACGGTGTGTGCAGAGGCAAATGGTCTTCATAGATCTCAGACTGTGATTGAACCCTGCACAGAAAATGAGTAATTTTTTAATATAATCTGGAGTGTTTGTGTCGGTCTGTGTGTATGAAGGGGAGTAAGATATATGTACATATGACTCAAGCAGCTGTGTGTACAGTAATAAACTACCAATAAACAAAGCTATGGGCATCCTCCTCTGTTAGTCAGTGGTATTTGTAATGATAATAATGTGAGTTTTCCTGCTTGTCCGCATAAAGTGTCTATGAACATTATTGGTCATTTGAGTTCACAGGATATAGAGAAGTCAAATACAACTGGGTTTACTGTGTTAGTGTTGAATATGGTCACTGCAGAGACTTCATCAAGCTCATCTGACTGGTGGGTAGTTCTCATGATTAAGAGTCAAAGTGCTATGGTGGAGATGTGGAAGGCCCAACAGGAGGGCCAGGTTCTTTGGTTAAAACATGACAGTCTACTATTGAAAGACCAAGGGGTGCTTGTACAAGGGATTGTACATTTTGTATAGTGCTGTTAATGTGGGTGGTGATGGCGCAATGGTTAAGACAATGCCTTTGGTGTGAGAGACCCGGGTTCGAGACCCGGGTTCAGTCCCCCACTGTGACCCATCCAACATTGTGTCCCTGAGCAAGACACTTAACCCTAATTGCTCCAGAGGCGTGCAACCTCTGACATCAAAGGCAATTGTAAGTCGCTTTGGATAAAAGCGTCAGCTAAATGAAAAAATGTAATGTTTAAGAGGGATGAAGAAAAAGGAGGATGTAGCACCTCCTCCACCACCTTATGCCAAATGCTCTCCTGACATCCATTCCCAGGCAGTTTCACACCAGATTGCACTTAACATTCACATGAATTTGAAGACTAGCATAACTGCCAAGTGGCCTTATAATGTGACTGAACGTGCAACTTCAACAATAATAGACATGTAAGCAAACCTGATGAAGCAAAAAGAAAGATACCAGTCTATTAGCCATGCTAGCAACTCTGTGAGGATGCGCAATGGTGCTTTGAATTGAAATGTTAATGCATGCTACAGAGTTCATAACGATAATATGCTCACCATCTTAGTTTAGCATGCTAACATTTGCTATTTAGCACAAAATAAACCAAAGCATTTAACAAATAAAACTTGGTTGAAAAGTCAAAGGATCAGTAGGATAATCTACAAAATGTCACATTGTCAGTTCATCTCATAATTGAGCCATTTCAGTGTGGACCAAAGTGGTTGACCTTCTTACCAACATTGCCATCCCCAGATCAATGCTGCTAGCATGGCTAAAAAATGTAATCTAGTTGTTGACATACTTGATTATGCTTTAATTTTCTCTTGGACTCTATTTCTGGGCATCTGAGGGGACAATGTAGGAACCTATGGGTCTGACAGGTGTAGCGATTGCCTAAGTGCCTTAAACCTGTATTCTGTTTAATGGACAGCAGGGGGCAACTCCGGGTTGCAAAAAGAAGTCAGATTGTACAGAAGTCTGACAAAATGACCCCACACTTTTCGAATGAGTTTATGGTCTCAAAGACAAGTTTAGTCTTTGTCAACACACCATGATGTTTCTTTTTGTTAAATTATGGTCCCATTTAGAGTAAAACTGAAATAAAGCAGGGTATGCTCATAGACTGGTTAAGGCATGGCTATCTTATAATAGAGAAGTCGCTCCCACAGCCACCTGTCAATCAGGATAGTGGTGAACCCTATCCACTGCACTGTGTACATTTAACTAGCTGTGAATTTGTTTTGGGTGCTGTTGGTGCTTTCTTTAAGAACTTAAACTTAAACTGTTAAATTTTTCTAATAAGTATTTTGTTTTAAGCCTGATTTTCACTAGCCAAAATTAGCATCCCAATTAATATAACAGGTAATGTGAATTATGGATTCATAGTGCGAACAAAGCTAGCAAGTTAGCGCTAGCTGATAAATGTATATTTACAAGCAAACAGAGTTTGGAGGGAACCAAATTCATGGCTACGTCACCTTACTTCATTGTTTTATAGAGTCTATAGTTACACCTCACTATCAAATCAAGATGCCAACGGCCAAAATGCCACAGTTGAAGTTTCATAAGGATAGTCCACAAAGGGTAATGGTCTATGTCCACTTCTTTAATGTAGTCTATGTAGAGGACACAATGGGGCCTGAAAGGGCACTCCATTGGTTTTGCAGATGAAGTTCAGAGTCCTCATCATGAGGAGTATCTACTACACAGCAAAACAGTTAACAACACTATGATGTCAGCAGTACTAATTTTAACAGGAAAGCATGCATTTTCAACTGGGGTTTTGGCATTTGAAAGATATGGGCATACAGGTGTGCCATGGTATAATGAAAGATAAAGTTGCAACATTGAAGTCAAGGGATTAAGGTCAGGAAATCTCAGCCAGAGTCTGTCTCTCGTAAGTGCCAAAACTTTACAGAAGTTCCATATTGAATTACATCAATTTAATTTAGTATCTTTTTTATTGACACATGGTCTGCGCAGTTAGTCCTTCTGTGAAAGTGCATCAGTGACCTTTTTGGTGTGATTTTCTACTCCACCAACTCTGTTGCCAACTCCTCAGTCATGTTTCTAAAGTCTGATATCTGTCCATAAAAATGTGACACATCTGTAATCACTGTTTAATGAGGCTCTGGTCTGACTTTATTTTAAAAAATACATAGAGCAGGTTGTGGATAGCATGAATTTGGGAATGCACATTCCTGTAGCTCTAACATGGTTCTGCGGAGTTACCACATTTACAACATTGCTGCAGCTATTGAAACATGTACATGGATTGAAATATTGTACTAGCACTTAGTATTGTCACACAGAGTCACAGATGGCGCTGACTGTCAATCATTGGAGTCAAATCTCATAACAGGTTGATTTTATCTTATTTTATTAATGTCTGCTGAATTAAGATTTGCCAGTGGAGAAGTTCAGCAAGATCGTAATACTTGCACTGATGAGAGGCTGGTGATGCATTATGCAATTTAAAAGGAGGGATCTTCCAGTTACTAGGAGTGCAATTTCCAAAACAACAACACTTTGAAGATTTTAAACATCAATTATGATACAGAAAAATATAAAAAATCTGAAAGTTTG
>JAPMOB010241837.1:0-33620 GCA_029875015.1 Lepomis gibbosus
CCCTCCCTTGTGGACAGTACTCCCTCTTCTCAGCCCTCCCACGCCATGTCCAACACCCCTGGTGGGGTCCTGAAGAAAACCAGCTCTCCAGAGATCAAGCTGAAGATCATAAAGACGTATCAGAATGGGAAAGAGCTGTTTGAATCTGCGCTGTGTGGAGACCTGCTGCAGGAACTGCAGGTAACGCATGCATGAACATGCTGTTTAGAGCGTGCACACACAGAATGAATCTCCTTTATATGAAATGCAAAAACACGTGTGCTTGATGTTAAAGCTGAAAGGTTTGGTAACCTTTCCAGTCAAATTTTATTTTTGTTAGTTTAGGTGATTTTTCATGTAGAAATCTGACTCATTCTCAAATCAGAGGACTAGCAGTTTATTTCCATTTTTATTAAGTGCGAATGGGAGCAAGACACTGAACTCCTATTTGCTCCAGAGGCGTGCAACCTCTGACATATATAGCAATTGTAAGTCGCTTTGGATAAAAGCATCAGCTAAATGAATAAATGTAAATGTAAATATCTTTGGGCTTCTGCAAAATTGTGTTGTAGTTTTTTTACTATTCTGATTAAACAATGTATTGATAATTTGAGGAAAGAAATCTGCAGATAAATTATAATTATTGGCACACGATGAGCCTCTACAGTGTGAAGGTTTCATCATTTTTGACCTCGGGAAAAAAAAGTCTTAACTCAAGGCTCATTACTTCTCTAACTTTTAATCACATCTCACCGTTTTTATCAGTGTTGGGCCTTTTTTTGCTCTTATTAATACTGTTTATACTACAAATCGACAAAAGTACAGCTAAAGGCTTTGTAGATAATTTCTGCAGTCAAACTTCGTACTCAAATAAATGGCCGAGAGAGCCAGACCTTACCTCTGCCCTCACGCTATCCTACCGCTGCTTACGGCAAACTAATAAGACTTCTGAAGCATTGTACACGGACAGGCATGGCAAACAGTAAATTTATTCCCACCCAGATGAATCATTTCCATGCAGTCAGTGCTGTAACTAACTATCATTTATTGACTAATTAATATGATTTATTAATTATTGGTAAGAAAATACTTCCTCTAATCAAGTCATTGTTTGGCCTTTAAAATGCCAGAAAATAGTGAAACATGCAGATTACCTGGAGTCCAAAGGAGGCGTTTTCAAAAAGCTTGCTTCGTCCAAATAGTAGTTCTTAACCCATAAATATCTAGTTTACTATGATACAAGACTACCAACAGCAAGAAATCTTTATATCTTTGAGGCTGGAATCAGCATTTTTACCTTTAAGAAATTGCTTTATTGGTTAACCAATTATCAGAATAGCTGCAGATAAATTTTCTGTCTGTTGATAATTCAACAATATGTTTTAGCTTTACACACAAACAACAGAACAGGGCAGTGTGTATTGAACCGCAGAAAAAATACATCACATACTAAATAGAGTCTGAGCTGTCCAATTAAAACTTAAAATGAAAATTTAACACTGTGAGCATCTTGGTTTACTTTAAGAAGTGGATATTCGAGGATGTTTAGATCTCAGCGGACGGAGAGATCCATGTTTTGGTCACCCTTTTGTAGAAAAAGTAAACCGATGTTTTTCTATTTTCTAATCTTCAGAAGGAGTCTCAGAAGACCGAGGCCACTCAGATGCAGCGCAGACATGAGAGGAAGAAGGAGAAGAGGAAAAAGAGTGCGAGGCTGCAGCTGCAGGTCCAGGAACAGAGCCTGGACCAGAGCCAAGCACAGGCGGCAGGTACCACAGGCCAGACAGAAGACATCCACATCCAGCCCCTGCCGACAGAAACACCCCCAGCCCAGACAGAGAAGCCTCAGAAGACCGTTATCAAAACTGAACCAAAGACGCCGAAGGCAAGAGCACGACTGTTCTCTCTCCATAGCAGTTTGAGTTCTTTGCACATCGATCGCTGTAGATTGTAGTAAACACACTTGTTTGGATTTCCAAAGCTGACTCGTTCATGTTCACGTTTAGGTTCCGAAGGTCCATCATCCATCAGTGATCCAGGAGACGGGCTTCTGTAAGGAGTTTGTGATAGGAGATCTGGTTTGGTCTAAGGTGGGCACCTACCCTTGGTGGCCCTGCATGGTCTCCTCTGACCCGCAGATGAAGGTCCACACTCGGATCAACACCAGAGGTACACGTGCACCAAAAGGCCCTCTAAATGCTCTGAATCTGCCTGATTTCTTAAACCAAAGTATAAATGTGAAGGGAAACAAACGCCACAGCTCGTTCTCCTTTTCGCTGTGCAGGTCACAGGGAGTATCACGTCCAGTTCTTTGGCAGTGTTGCTGAGCGAGCGTGGATCCATGAGAAGAGGATCGTCATTTACCAGGGGAAGCAACAGTTTGATGAGCTTCAGGCTGAGACTCTCCGCAAGACCACAAACCCGGTAGAGAAACACAAAGTACGTATGAAGGCATCTAAGACATTTTGTCAGACTGACCCAGTATCGAGACTATATAGATTTAGTTCTTGTTGGGGTTTTTTCAGTTGTATACAGACATTTTTAGGGGAAGAATCATTAAATAAAGTTAATTTTCAGTCAATCTTTAAATATATTATTTTGTCAACCAAAGATTTAAGTTTAATATTGGCCTCATCTGTGAAATTTATGCTGTAAATAATGAGATGGTATTAATGGTAAAGTATATCAAAGTACCTATCAAATAGAGGTGAGAGAGAGGCATTATTAAATTCTCAAGAGACTCCACACCAGCCTGTACCGAGCTCAGTGCATTAGACTGTTAGGGCCTGTTATTTTTGACTATTATTTACTAATAATTGGTGTTTTATTTTGAATACACATTTTATTTATACAGCACAATCACAAGTTTAACAGGTGAAAATCATATCAGAAAAATACCACTTGCAATTTCTATTAGTGGAAGGATATTGTCAGCTCTCCTGTCCACAAGAAGACCTTATTCACTGAATGAATGAATGAATGAATGAATGAATAAATACCATTTTATTTATGTCATCACATGGCTCATCACTGGTAGGGTTATAACTATAAATGTTTATAGTACAACCATTTATTTTTCTGAACTTGTATACTCGTATCCTGTATATCATTAAGATAAATTATGGTCAACAGCGTCACAGAAAACATTTTTGAATCTTTGGAGACTTTAAATCTGGGTGAAAATCAGTTCAAATAATTACCATTAATAATAAAAAAGCTAATTATGTAAAAACTGACACTAAACTATGCCATGTGTGGTTTTTTTTATATTGCAAAGTTTTTTGTTTTGTTTTTTCAAACCGTTATGATAAGCTAATATTGATAATATTGGTTCTCCAGTCAGATGGACTACTTAGAAATAAAGTTCATCAGTTGTTTTGTATCTTTTTTTCTGTTTTCTTCTGCAGCTTCTGAAGCCTATCCCTCAGCGGGAGCGTTCTCAGTGGGAGGTGGGTGTGGGTCACGCTGAGGACGCCTTCCCGATGACGCGGCAGGAGAGAATTGACAACTACACCTTCATCTACGTTGACCCAGAGCCTGCTGAAGCCCCACCCAGCAAGAAACCCAACGTCAAACCTGAGAAACGAAACCGGCGCTCCAGCGGCTCAGTCAGTAAGAAGGAAGATGGAGGAGTGAAGTCACCAGACAGAGAGCAGCCGCCACGAAGGCAGCTGCCGCGCCGACAGTGTAGTATTTCAAACACAGATGACAACACGAACTCCCAGGCCTCAAATGAAGAGAAGAACCAGAAGGGGGGCCAGCGTAAAACCAGCCCCCCCAATCTGAGCGCTGGTTGTGATGCACAAGGACAGCAGGACTCACCGCCACCGGTCAGGGCCTGGAAAACAGCAGCCGCCAGGAAGCTGCTGCCTCTCTCTATCACTATGAAGCGGCTGAATGTGGAGATCACAAAGTGTGACTGGCCCCTGCTGCAGAAAAAAGCAGCAACATCTCCGAAAAAGGACAAAGAAGAAGAGAAGGAGGAGAGAGTGGAGAGAGAGGCCAGGCAGCCGGACCTGGGATACTGCTCACCTGAGGTTGGTGTAACTCAGGCAAGTAGAAACATGTATTCACCACAGTTATCCTGTGAGTATATTTCAAATGTTGATGCTTTCAGCAGGACACTAGAGCTAAACCTGAGCCTAGTCCTGAAGAGGAGGAAGACGGGGACGAAGGGGAGGAAGAGGGGGAGGAGAGGAGAGGCTCCCCTGCTAGTCGGAGGAGCGAGGAGGGAGGAATGCAGCAGACCTCCTCCCCTGGATCCCCCCACAGTAGTCCACAAGGTAAAACACAGCCCTGCAGGGTGTTTTTTAATGAATATTTGATGTGTGAAGTCAGTAAGAGAATCGGCTCAATATTTTTATGTGTTTTCAGGCTCTCAGGAGAGGAAGCTGCAGCGCCGATCAGTCAGAAGCAGGTCTGAGTCAGAGAGAGGCAGCGATCCGGTCCCTAAGAAGAAAACCAAAAAGGAACAGGTATCAGTCCACCACAGATAACCTTGTGTTCAGAACAAAGACAGCATGGCTTTAGCACAGACACCTTTTGTTGCATGTTCTTAAAGGCAAAATTGGCCAAAATATAGTAAAAAGTAAAAAGATTGCTTCAGGGACAATCTGGGATTTGTGGGTTTGAAGGCTTATCAGATGCTAAAGTGCTGCACAGAGGTTTGCAATATTATGAGAGAGGATTTTTGAACACTGGGAAGCTACAATATTTTTCCTACATTGCATCAGTAATTGGTGAAAATGCTCTTTACAAAGTAATCTATCAGGAATGTGTGCATGACTCCCTAGAATATATTGATTTGTAACAAAGTTGAGCCAGATAACTGCGCATGCTACATCAGCGCAGTGGCCTCATTGAAATGAATGAATTATTTTATGCGTGTGAAAAAAAACATAACCTAAACTCCCTTCCTCACAGGCGGAGATGGCTCCTGAGACCACACTGAGGACAGGTTCACAGAAAGGTAGGAGATCCTTCTTTCATGCGTCCTGTAAATGTCTGCGGTGGAACAGTCCAATTCCTTTTAAAAAGTGAAATCCATCTCCGTTTTTTAATTGACCCTCAATGTCATCCTGTAGGAGCCAGTGAGATCTCAGATGCCTGCAAGCCCCTGAAGAAGCGAAGCAGAGCGTCAACAGATGTGGAGATGGCTTCCTCTCAGTACAGAGACACGTCTGATTCTGACTCTAGAGGCCTCAATGACCCACAGGTGCTCTTAGAAAACATGAGATACACACACAAACAGGAGAACACTGTTATTCTTGCATGCTGCAAATGTGAGAATGTACTTGAAGTGTTTGATATTTGCAGTGATGGTTACATCATCATCTGTTTATCTGTTTAGCTATTTGCTTTTTCAGCAGTGTGCAGGAATTTTTATACTTGTCACAACTCGAGCTGAAACAATTGGTTGGTGAAGCATCAGAAAAGTATCCAGCAATAATTTTGATATTAATTTGTTGTTTAAGCTGTTTTTAAAACAAAAATGTCAAAAATCGATTACGTCTAGTATCTCAAATGTGAATATTTTATACTTTTTTAAAATTATTGTAATCTGAATGTCTTTTGGTTCTGTTCTTTGGACAAAAAAAAACATTTGATGGGCTCCTGGAACTTGTGATGGGGATTTTTTACTGTTTGGTGACATTTTATGGAGCATTAACCAAGAAGAATCAGAATCAGCTTTATTGCCAAGTAGGTTTACACATACAAGGGATTGGTTTTACAATAATACATATATACATAAACCTATATAAATATAATAGGAAATTGATCAATTTCATGAAAAAGAAAATAATAGATACTTTAATGAATAATGAAAATAATAGTTTGAGTTTGTTGCAGCCTTGATCTCACCATGTACTTGTCTGGATATCTACACACATTTGGTGTGTCTGGGCTTTATGACTGGATTTCTTCATGCAGAACACATGAACCTACTTCTTTCTGTGTCTCACAGGGTTTATTTGGAAAGAGTCTTGATAGTCCAGCAACAGCAGATGCAGACGCTTCAGATACTCAGTCTGTGGACTCCGGCTTGTCCCGTCAGGACGGCAGCACCGGCAAGAAAGACACTGTGTGCCAGGTCTGCGCTTCTCATCTCTCTTCACTCTTTTTCTTCTGAAAGTTTACAGGTTATCAAGTTATGATGTTCTAACTGTCTCTTTCTGTGTGTGTGTGTGTGTGTGTGTGTGTGTGTGTTTGTGTGTGTTTTGTGTGAAGATCTGCGAGGTGTATGGTGAGGGTTTGGTGGTTTGTGAAGGTGACTGCAGCAGACAGTTTCACCTGGAGTGTCTTGGTCTGACGTCCCTACCTGAAGGCAGATTCACCTGCTTAGAGTGTAGAAATGGTGAGCCAGTCAGAATAAATCTTCACTGTCACATCTGTTGTGTTTGGCTTATTACTACTGGAGAATCTCTGCCATTCTTTTTCTAGGAAATCACCCTTGTTTTAGCTGTAAGACAGTGGGCAGGGAGGTGACACGCTGCTCTGTGTCTGGATGTGGTTGTTATTACCACGAGGATTGTGTCCGTAAACTCCCGGGCACCACCATCAGTGCCGGCGGAGGCTTCTGCTGCCCTCAGCACAGCTGCTCTACCTGCTGCCTGGAGAGAGACATGCAACGCGCCAGTAAAGGTAAAACAGCTTCTGCTGTGTTTTTCAGCTTCTCTGATTTCCTGTTTTGTTTCTGCAGTGCAAGCTGTGGGGCAATGAGCCCGTCCTACATCAGTAAAGTGTGAAGAAAATGAATGAAAAATGAAGCTTCCGTTGATGTTATTGACCAAGACCAACAGAAAAAAGCAGTGCAAGAGGAAGAAGAAATAAGACAGTGTTTTTCATGAGGGAAATTAGATTGAGGAAGAGAGGACTGAGAAGAAGGTGCTACTTTAGGAGGCACGCCTAGACTGAAATCTTATGCTGCATTTCCTGCTGTATATTTGGTGACTCTCTTGTTAAAAACATCCAGTTCCAACTTAAACTAAAAGTGTGAGAGTCACCTGGAGGCTGCAGACCACTGGAGGAAAATAAAATAATTGCCATGTTCCTGGAAATGTCTTTAAATGATGCTGCATTAGCCTGCTGGAAATGCAAACAAGGGAACGAGGTGCACCCTGTTTGCAGCAGTGTTTAGATATCTTGTGGTTTAAAAGTGAAACCTCAGATGCTAAGGTGCCAAAAAGTGTGCCTAGAAAACACCTGTGACACCATTTGTACCTCTGACACCAGGCGGGATTAATGCTGATTCTGACCATACTGTGCATTGCCTATTCATTCAACCATGGGCCACAGGAGGGGTGGGATGTTGATCAGCCTGAAATCATCTACCCACAAAAAGTTAAAGACAATTCAACTTTGCCGGCGGGCGTGTGAGAATGCGTTGGTGCGTGAGTCGACCACTTTACCTCACTCTAACGGGGACACTTGCTACTGAACATAGACAGTTTATGCTGCTCCCTGATAAAAGAAAAATGTTTTTGCTGATACATATAAAAAAAACAACAAGAAAACAGATTTAGGCCTATAAATGCTAACCTGCTCAGGAGGTGCCTTTTATGATGTTATGATCGTGGCTCTGGACTCTAACTTGTTTAAACAAGCTAGATAAAAGGTAATGCCCTGGCAGTGGCAAATAGCTTTGGTTTTATATTTGATTTGATTAGATTAATATTTAAGTTACATATATACAAGAAATATTTTATTGCTACTGTGTAAAGGGCATTCTGCTGGTAAACAGCACGTTATTTGTTTAAAGTGTTTGCAAACCACATGTTATTGCAGTGTATATAGCAGTACATTTAAATTAAAGTGCGCAATACACTACTTTAGAATTATCATTATTCAAATTTGCGCATAACTATGCGATTAATCGCAGAAGATCATGTGATTAATCACTATTTTTAATTGTTGCCCAGAACTAGAAATTACTTACATATTTTTAAAAACCCTCAGGGATTCATCTCAGATAACGTGTCTGAGATTTATGTTACACGTACATACTACAATTGAGTATTAGTATGTAGAATCTATTGTAGGGGAGAGTGATAAGCACATTTAAGATCAAATTTTTTTTTCCATTCAAAGTGATTTTTTTTATGTTCAAGGAGTCCTGATTCTTGTGTCTGAACAATTACTGACAGGTTTGAGAAAATCTTATGCATGTGTTAGTGATATAGGAAGTTATAATTTGAGGCTATACTGTTAGCATGACGTTCCCCTTAAACTGCTGGATGACGCAATTTTGTTAAAATGGCAGGGATGGGTTAATTTGAGCCAAAAGACCTGGGGGAAGTTCAAGTCAACTTATTCTCTCTCTTGGCTCAACTTACCCCTCATATGGACCAAGTTGAACCAAGAGTCCACTTTTTTTTGGAAAACCGTATTTTGAAAACAGTTTATTTTAGATCCAAATTGATCATTCCCAAGGATGCACCACATCCTAAAATATATGTACATAATTTAGTTGGAGACATTACTGTCATGTCCTCACTTTGAAGACACTTCAAGTAAAAACTGGCTCAACTCACCCCGCTCACCTCTACATCATGCCTATATAGTGAAAAACAGTGGTTCACAACGTTTTCGGCTTGCGTCCGCTTATAAAAAAACAAAAGCAGTGTTTATTTGTGCCCCCTTGTGACTAGGGCCGGACGATATGGCCAAAACTGTTATCATGATAATAATTTTCATTTCTTTTGATATCGATAATTATCACGATAAGTATCAAATCGTTATTTCTTGCGAGTTTAAAGGCTGATTTTTGCTTTTGAGTTAAAGTTGAAGAAACCTGATGGTTAATTGTGGTTTAAACTTTTCTCTATGGTCAACAGGGGATCACTTTACAAATCTGAGGTAGAACATTCAAAACAATTATGAAAAAATCTTTGTCAACAACTATGCATAAGTAAAATTAAGTAAGTTTTTTTTTTTCAGTCCTTTTTCCTCCACAAAATAAACATCTTCATAAAAAATAAGTTTGTATGATTCAAATTAACAAAATAACATTTATTTATTGAACATTTGTTATATTGTTATTCAAATTGATGTTAATTATTGTCCAGTTAATGTTTTATTGTTAATGTTTTATTGTCCAGCCCTACTTGTGACTTTTCACTGTGTATGAGTTGTTTGCAGTTCCACCAAAGAGACATTTCCCCTATACACTTTTCATATGGTTTCATTTAAATAACAGTTTGAGGCCCAAAAAGGTATAATTATCAAATATTTCACACTGACTAAACTGACAGAATAGTATATGTTTCTTTTGCAGAACTTTTTTTTTCTTCTTTTCAACCCCATTAAACATCTCACAACCCACAGATTTATCTTGTGACACCTTAGAGCCTTATGTTGGAAACCAATGGTCCTAAACCTCAAGTTTGAATGATCAGTGTTGAGCCTGTTGTTAAAGTACAATGAAGCAAAAACATTTTAACAGCCGAGGACTGAAACTGAAGTGGTCATATTGTTTCCTTCTGATTTCCTTTAATTACAGATGGAACTCATAAAATAATCTGACCTAATTAATTTTAGACCCTCTGCGTGCGCTATGCTGTATCACAGCTACACGACTCGTGTGACAGACTGAGCAGTTCACAAATAACTTTGTACATGACTTTAAAGGTCAAAAGGTTGGGGGGTGGGGGTGGATAAACTGTCCCTGAGTCTTTTCTCCCCCTCTGTTTTACTTCCATCCAGGTCGTCTGATGCGTTGTATCCGCTGCCCACTGGCCTATCACACAGGAGACAGCTGCGTGGCGGCAGGCAGCGTCGCCCTGACTCATCACATCATGATCTGCAGCAACCACGGCAGTGCCAAGAGGAACGGCCTCCTCACCTCCCCAATCAACGTGGGCTGGTGCTTCCTGTGTGCCAGAGGTAAGCTCTCACAACTGTGCACACTAGCCTTCCTCTCCGTCCGTGAACCTGAGCAGACAAATGTGGAAGTTCTTAATTTTGCAACATTTGATGATTTTTGCTTCCACTGTCTTGGGACAAACAGCAAGAATAGTTCTTCTTACCTACACTTCACACTGGAGCGTCAACAAGACCTGATCAGCCTCCATTATTGTAGTTTTTCCATCATCTTCTGTGGAATATTTTTATATACAATCACAGCTGCAGTGACATCTCATGAATGAAAACTAAAATCTCTTTTTACATTATTTATGTTTAGATATTTTAATATTACATGTTCCATGTTTGGCATTGTTGTTCATGAATAGCAGTGCTGTGAAATGTAATGTTTGTTTTTCCATCACGATCCTAATACTAATGAATGATCCAGGCTGTTACACTGCACTCCACTTAAAATAAACCCATCTGTCCTGTATGGTAAAGAAGACACAGGATTTACTTTTTGTTTTTATGAACATTAACCAGTTTGGATGTGATGTTTTGCCTTGTAAACCACAAGTTGAGTGCACTGTTTGGCCTATTTGTGTTGGGACGAACTTTGTTTTACTTGTTTGTTCTGTGTGTGTGTGAGAGAGAGCGAGCGAGCGAGGGAGTGAGAGACTGTGCGAATGTGTTTGTTCTTTCTCTTCTTTTTGTGAATTTTGGGTAATTTGCGAGTTTTGACTGCGGCTCACCCCCGTCTCTTCCTGTGTGTCTTGTGTAGGGCTGTTAGTGCAAGACCTTACTGACACCATATTAAGTTCATATGCCTATAAGTCCCACTACCTTCTGACTGAGTCAAATCGTGCTGAGTTGAAATTACCTATGATTCCCTCTCCTTCGTCAGCTACCAAAAAGAATGTTGGGAAAGGTAACTGAACAGTTTTTCTCTTTCTCCTTTTGTCCCACTGGTCTGTGTTTGTGTTGTGCCTGCTCCCGTTTTGCTTTAGTTTCCCTTTTGTACCCATCTTTCATTTCAAAGCCTCGAGGTGCAGAGTTAATTAACTGGTTAAACGTGCAGTTAATTTTAATGCAGAGTGGCGTAAAGTAACCTCAGCCAAGTTCCCCACACATTAACAGATAACACTGGGCCTCATGCAAGAAGAGTTTTGTATTATCATCCCAAACCTCACCTTTTGGGGGCATATAAGAAGTCAGATTTACCAAACTAAACTTGTTGTAAATTTGCCTTTTTTACAGATGAAGTGTATAAAATCGATTGTATTTTTATATATTGCAGCAGGAAAAGCACAGGTATAAGTCAGAAAAGAAATTCAATTTAGCTCACTGGGACACCTTAATAGAGTTAATGTTGTTATTTACGCCTGTGCTTTTCCTTCTATGACAAGTTAAAATGTCTGCTGTGAGAAAGGCATGTTGCCCGTTTCAACCTGATGATTGTCACCTGTTCACTACATCATTGTTGGCATTATGATAACCCAAAATGCTATATAATGCTGTGTGTCCTGCTTCATGTGTGGACAACTTTGATTCAAATATGAAAACTGACACAAAGCTGTGTCAAATATTAAAACCGCTGCCTGTGACGCGGCATCAGAGCAGCGCTGTACTGAAAAAAAGAAAATTAGCCGAAATAAAGAAGAAATGTTGTGATAAAAATTCTAAACTCAAAGTTCACTTATTTAGCGGAGCTTCCAGTGACCATGGTCTTTTTCAGCAGGGTGGGACCACTTTCAGGTGTCACCTGGATCATGTGACAAAAGGTGGTCAAATAACCTCTTTCTATGCTGATGGCGAATATAACGTCAAAAGTGAACCTTGAGTTAAGAATCTTCATTACAGAATTATGTGTTCCTAAGGTCAAGAATAAGTCTCCACTTTCAAAAGGGATGGGTTTGACGTGCAGTTAGATATGAAAATATCTCACATATTTGGTCCATGAGTTAAGGCAGGAGGTGGTGAACGGAGCGTGACATAATGGAGACAAGAGGATATTATTAAGCAGGTGATGTTAAACTGCAGCAGTAAAAGTAGATTCAGGCATTATGATTGTTAATATGATTCTGAAAGTCAAACAAGTGTGACAAGACAGACTGTGTACTGCTCTTGAATTACGTTCGCACAAGTACAAGAAAACTGGTGAATGCAACGAGTTGTCTTTAAATCATTTTTACGTGCCACTTCAGAACGAACCTGTTTGAATGAGTCGTTCTTGCACGAGGCCCGCTGTGAAATCTGTTTCAATCTGAGTATATTTCTCGACAATACAGTTGTTATAAAGATGAATCAAACGTTCTAGTAGTTTTCAACAAGTAACTGCTGGGAAAATATAATTTGTCAATAAACCTCAATTACTTAAACTAGTGTATGATGCCTTGATGCAGGACGCTCTGGGTTAGTCCAGTTTCAGTCTGTGGTTTGTGGAGCTTGTTGCTGCTGGAGGCACCCTGCTTCTCTGCTTCAGCACTCTGGGCTTGTTTTTGATTTGAAAGGCTTCGTTTAGCCTCACCTCTTTTATGCTGACTGCAACTAAGTTTTATTTTCAGATGAAATGTTGGCTCACCTCATCTTCTTGAGCTTTGACCTGCCTTGGATGGAATATAATCCCAATCCAGACTAAATTTGAGTACAATAAAGAAAAGAGAGTTCTCAAGTACAAGAACAGTGAAAAGACTTTCTCTTCATTAAAGAAATCAAAATGCAATATTATATATGATTCCATGCAAGGTGGTCTGTGCAGGATGCGATATGTGTGATGGGAAAAGTTTGCTTTACTGGCAGGACTGCATGCCTGCTTTTTGCCAATAATTTGTTATTGGAGTATAACTCTGATTCCTTGTTAACTTGCTGGCTGATTTTTATCACAGTGCTGCCGCATGTAATTCCCATAGACTGGTCTTGGTACAGTGCTCTGAATCTGATTGCCAGACATGCTTTAACTGTTGCAACAAAAGTTGTAAACAACCTGAGAACTTGCAGGAATTTCAGTCTTTTTCAAGCAGCATGGCTCTCACAGGAGCCTTCACTGAAGCAAATGGCTGCTGACCTTTTGTTTTTCAGTTCAGAATAATAACCTGATTTTATTATGTTGTTCTCCCCTACAAGGACCTTATTTTCATATCACACTAGATGTTGGAAAGTGGTGACCTGGTGCTGTATTGGTAGACTTTGTAGTCTTTATACTTTTCTTAGGCTTGTCTGCAATTGAGATTCAGAGTGTGTCCAGGTTTTAAGGTGCATCACCTAATCATACACTCCTCCTCTCTCTGCATACCAATTTCCCACAACGCATGCACACACACAAACACACACACACACACACACACATACATGTGTACATCCATACAAATGTAGGAGGCAAGTTGCTGTGCTGCGACTCATGCCCGGCTTCCTTCCACCCCGAGTGTCTGGAGATGGAGATGCCGGAGGGGGCGTGGTCCTGCAGTGATTGCAGGGCAGGGAAGAAACCTCACTACAAACAAATTGTCTGGGTCAAACTGGGCAACTACAGGTACGCAGAGAGCACTGATTATAGACCGCTGTCGGTTTATGGTACGGCTATATTTAAAGTGTGTGACTAGTGATATTCTATATTTATCAAACAATTCCATGAAAAGACCAAAATGATCAGTGAAGTATTGCCTATGTTGGCATAATTCTGATATAGCGGATTCCTCTGTGCCACAGGTCTGCATTATTGTCTATTAAAAACATCAATTAGTTACAAGTTTCCTACATTTACAATAAACATGGACACTGTAGTTTATTTTGACTCATCACACATGCACTCTCCTGCTGATGTAAATACTCTCTACTGCACCAGATTTGTATCAATCAAAAAAGCTGAAAATACAAATGCACTATTTACTCTGGTTTGAGTAACTTTTGCTAAAGTGACAATGTCCAGCTGTTTTAGGAAATTATTTATTTTTAAATATGAATGCCTTCAGTCGGAACAACTAGGCTGAAAACCAATTACAGGCCGTGGACAGACTGATGTACTGTTTTTTGTCTTTTCATAGTATTAGTTGACATTATTGACAATAATGAATATATCACCAGTCTTCTCCTTTTAAGTTCAGTGCAAGAGAGCTGCTTTGCACCTTGCACCGAAACAGGATATGATATTATAGCTGCAGGTATTGTTGAGCATTGGTGTTTTCCTGTCTCACGCTGACTGTGAGCGATGCTCTTTAATATTCATGCTGCAGTTTATAGTCTGCTGGCATGGTGGAAATGGGACACCAATCATCTCTCTAATGATTATGTGCCAAAAAAACATTTTTCTACTGGCCAAACATGTAAGTCAACAAACATGAACTTTCATCTATGGTTATGCAGGAGCTTGAGAAAAACAATTTTTGTTGCCAGGAATAAATTCTCAAAAAAAAAAAATTATTCACATACGTTTACGCAAAATACATTTTTGAAAAGTTTGGTGCAGGTGTGACACTAACGTCAGGCTTATAATAAATAAAGATTATATGTTTTATTATTTTGTTGTTACCACACTCCTCCCTCTTCATCTTCTCATTGAACAATGTCCCTGTCCCATTCCCTTGCAGGTGGTGGCCAGCAGAGATCTGCAACCCTCGCTTGGTGCCATCAAACATTCAGAGCCTTCGCCACGATATCGGCGACTTCCCTGTCTTCTTCTTTGGCTCCCACGACTACTACTGGATCAACCAGGGACGTGTCTTTCCCTACGTGGAGAACGACAAGAACTTTGTCACGGGTCAGATCAACATCAACAAAACCTTCAAGAAAGGTAATTTCTTCATAGAAAGTTAGAATAGAAAATCTATGTCATTTTAAAGTGGGAGGAAGGATGATTTCTGAGATATTGTTGGTGTGTTTTAGCTCTGGAAGAAGCAGCCCGGCGGTTTCAGGAGCTTAAAGCACAGAGGGAAAGCAGGGAGGCTCTAGAGCAGGAACGCAACTCTCGTAAACCTCCGCCTTACAAATTCATCAAGGTAATGTTGTTTTAATATCTCACTTAATATAAGTAACCCAAACATTTTATACATTGAAGTTATATTCAAAACGTCTTCAGTGTTTTTACTTATTCTATTGATGTTGTGTTTTCCTGTATCAGTCCAACAAACCAGTGGGGAAAGTGCAGATGCACGTAGCTGATTTGTCCGAAATCCCACGATGCAACTGCAGACCAACAGATGAGCATCCTTGCAGCCTCCACTCGCAGTGTCTCAACCGCATGCTGCAGTACGAGTGTCATCCACAGGTCTGTGTGCATGTTTGTTACCAGTGACACAGTCATTAGAAAACGCACCTCTTGTCTTCTTACCTTCTTTATGTTGTTGCTGTCAGGTGTGTCCTGCAGGAGAAGGCTGCGAGAACCAGTGTTTCTCCAAGCGGCTGTATGCGGAGACAGAAGTAATAAAGACAGACGGTCGTGGCTGGGGCCTCAGGACCAACCAGGCCCTCAGGAAGGTGGGTGTTGAGCTTATTGTCCAGTCCTTTCACTCAACGCTTCACTATTATTAATTTGTTTTTACTTTCATCTTAAATGTGAACCAAACTAGGGGTGAACGATTTTGAAAAATAATCTAATTGCAATTTTCTTTTACCAATATTGCTATTGCGATTTAATATGCGATTAAATTTTATGCTCTTTACCTTCTGTACTATTCATAACGGACAAGCAGTAAATCAGTGTATAGTACGACCAACACAATATTAGATAGCTCAAACATACACTGTTCTTGTGGATCAGGCCTGTGTTATGATCAAATTAGGTGATGCTTGAATTATTTTTATGAGCAATGGTGGAGAAGAAATATCGAATTTTAATAATATGAGAAAGATAATTTGAGTCAAATCATTGCATTAAGTAATATATTATAATATAATAGTTACAATTTCAGATTTGACCCTTTGTGAAAGAGATTAAATGTCACTGAGAAAGATGCTTATCCAAACCAGTGACAGAGAGTGGCAGAAAGAGAGGTAATTTCTGGCTGGCCTTTACTTCACTGGATCTAGGGTGCCAATATTCTAGCTGTTTCCAGACATGTCGAGACATAAATTCGACATGGCTTTCTCTGGCTGATTGTACTTAAAGTTGGATATTACCATGATCTTTTATTCTTTGTTTGGATCCCCATTAACTTCTGCAAAGTGGTAGCTTTCTCACGTCCATAACAATAAAACAAACAACAATTTAAAATGTGGGGTGGTGATGGAGCAGTGGATAAGTCGCATACCTTTGGTGTGAGAGACCTGGGTTCAGCCCTAGTTGCTCCAGAGGCATGCATCCTCTGTCATATGTAGCAATTGTACTTGGCTTTGAATAAAAAGAGTCAGCTAAATGAATGAATGTAATGTAAACCGCATCAGTAAAGACAAAACAAGGCAAACATAAGATTAGAAAATAAGTGAAATGACTCTACATATGAAAGAATATTTGACTACAATAGAAACAAAAATAAAATAGTCCAAATACACAGCAACAAAAGCAAAGCAAAAACAATCCAAAACAAAATCATCTATGTGAGATTCATCACTTTTTTATATTAAAAATGAAAATCTACTGTTGTTCTGTCTGACATTGGTGGGGAGCATTTTCCAAGAAGAAAAAGCTTCATAAAGAAGAGTTCTCGTCATATAATTGGACTCATTGACATGGCACCATCAGATGACCACTGCTCACTTGATGTGTATTATACTTCATACTTATGACAAAAGCCAGTATATATAATTTTTTTCTCAAATGTGTGGTTTGTTTTACTTTAGCCTCTACAGTTAGCCATGATTATCGTTTATGCATCTCGCACTCATTAGTCCTTAAACAACAATAAAGAACTAATCTGGCTCCTCTGTTCTGTGAAATTACCTTGAGCTGCTAACCAGATACCAAATGATCTGACTGTCACTTTAAAAGACCACCGGTTCATTGTCTGAAACCTGTTGATTGGTACTTGACATTGACTCCCGTCCTTCCCTTCTCTCTTCTGTCATTTTGACAAGGCCTAAAACCCTGTAAAAATGTGTTGTGTGTTGTTTCCACCAGGGCGATTTTGTGACAGAGTATGTAGGAGAGGTCATAGACTCAGAGGAGTGCCAGCAGCGAATCAAACGCGCCCATGAAAATCACGTGACCAACTTCTACATGCTCACCCTCACCAAGGTAACATCAGTGACACTGATAAACATTGTTCAGAGGAGAAACCTTCACCAAACATTTCTTTAAAGGCTGTCCTCTTAATGTCCGTCTTCCGTTGTAGGATCGTGTGATAGATGCCGGCCCGAAAGGAAACTCGTCTCGGTTTATGAACCACAGCTGCAGCCCGAACTGTGAAACCCAGAAGTGGACGGTAAACGGAGACGTTCGCATCGGCCTCTTCACCCTCTGTGATATTGAGGCTGGTGAGTTTGGATACATTCTCTTACATACCTACGTGTACAGTATGTTACACTCACTCAGGGGAAGCTAGATGATGCATTGTGACGTGACTGGTGCTCCCGGTGTTCCTGCAGACACAGAGCTGACGTTTAACTACAACCTGCACTGTGTGGGCAACAGGAGAACGTCTTGTCACTGTGGATCAGACAACTGCTCTGGATTCCTCGGGGTGCAGCCAACGGTGAGGACATTTATTGCTTACAATCGTTGTAAATCCAGTTCTAGAGCATTCGAGACTTTGGGAGCTGTGTTTGAAAGCGCTTCGTCTTTTTTTATAATGTTTCCTCCAGAGTGCTGTGGTGATGGAGAAAGAGGAGAAGGCCAGGAATGCCAAGCTGAAGCCGAAGAAGCGGAAGCTGCGGCCGGAAGGAAAGCACACACACGAATATTTCTGTTTTTGCTGCGGAGAGGGAGGAGAGCTGGTGATGTGTGACAGAAAGGACTGTCCAAAAGCATACCACCTGCTGTGTCTCAACCTCACCAAGCCGCCATACGGTAATGACAAAATGAGTGTGTGTTTGAATCCATTAAAATCTATAGATACAATGTCGAAATCTTGCTGATAGCAAATCACAGTCATTTCAGCAGCATAATGTACCTGCTGTAATGCTCCCAAATGATGCAGACATTTGAATGTATTACTACAGACCAACATAGCATTGTTTCCAAGTGTCTTTATTTTTTGACTCTGAAGGACTTGAGCAAACAATCTGCAACCTTTTAAAAATATAGGACAACTCCTAAACCATGGGCATCTAACTTTTTTGGTTTGTGACCCCTCAAAGAGGAAATGTCTGCCTGCCATTCATGGTTGTAAGACACTGTTTGACCATGTCTAATGGTTGCAATGAAAAACAGTGTTGCCCTTGTTTTATATTTAATGATTTTTGTGGCCTGAAGAGGTAACTGTCTTCTAAAGAAATGGTACCTAATAATAAAATAGTTAACAGCGAAGTCTGTGAATTGTCAAGAGTTACAGGAAAATTGTTCCTAGAAATACACTGTTGTGTCATTTTTAATTTTTCAGGGGTTTGACCAACACAAACAAAAAAATTTCACCTTTTCATATCATAAAAACCAGAACACATACAACCAAAACTGTCTCCATGGTCACACGCCAGAGGTACTTGGGAAAATATGTCTTTTTAACAGCTTTTAGAGAGGGTTTGCACATAATTGGCATTGTTGGCATCATTGTATGATTACATCACATTTATTTAGCTGATGCTTTTATCCAAAGCGACTTACAATATGTGCGTTTCAACCATGTGAATACAGTACAAAAATTGCAAGCATCATGCAAGTACATCAAATATGCTGAGCTGCTTTAGAAACCAGGAGGACCCAGATGCAGTCTGAACAGGAGTTTTCAGTCTGCGACAGAAGATGTGCAGAGTTTCTGCTGTCCTGATGGATCCCTCCATGCAGGCTTTGGTCGGCTTCACTGTTCGATCTTTGGCTTACCCCCTTGGTGGACCCAGGTGGTGATTTTGCTGAGCGGTAGCTGTGCCCCCCTTGTAGTGAGGAAGTAGCAAGCTGATTGGCTGCAGCAAAACATAACAAACGGTCTGGGGTGTGTGGGAGGGCGGAGCTAGACTCTCAGTACAGTGAGGGTGGAGCTTCATCACACAACCAACCTGCTACAAAGTCATTGAAACCAAGTTTACATGGCCCCCGACTCACTCCAGAAGTCCATTGAGTTCGTCTGCTTCGCTGCTGCCAGAGCCGATCGCATCCATTCTACTAAATGTTTGTGCTCACACCAGAAGCGCTGCAGTGTGTGCCAAAAGCATCCCAGCGTGAAGCAGCACGGAGCAGATGAACTGGACAGGAAGTACAACACAGAATCGGTCAGTTTTCAAAATCCCGGTACAGACTTCCGATCGTTCATCAACAATAAACACAGTTAAATCGGGCAAAAAATAAACAATTTAAATACGTAGCCTTCTTAATCATAGTAAAAGCACAAAAAGGACACACTGTATTAAAAACAAGTTGTTAACGTGGGGCAGCTACACGCTCTGCTGGTGAAACACTTCTGAGAGGCTTCCAGTGTGAGTTGACGCCGTAAATAAACCCTTGTGCAGTCCCTCAGAATTCCCATGATGCACGAGAGGGAAGGATGTTTTGTTAAAATGGGCTTATTTGCCATTTGTTTGAAATAGAAATGTTACTTTATGACTTATGTTTACTAAAACGTGTCTCCTTAGAATATAGTGTTTTTTGTTGGTAATTGTTATTGTTGTGGTGGTTTACCATTGAAACCATGAGTGAAGAGACTTTTGTTTGATAAGAGCTGCTTAATTTCGTCAACATCAACGGAGCAAAACTGTACGGCCCACGTGTGTTCTGGGGTGGCCGCACCCATTCACCCACGCTATCTCCGCTTATGAGTGTGTGGTTTTCACACTGTGCAGCTGCTGTTTTGCACCTTTTAAACGTGTCTTAAATGAGCCTTGTCGAGAGAGAATTTCTGTCACTGCTTTGGGACAGACAATAAATGTATCTTTATGTAGGATGGGCCTGAGCCATTCACAGAACGGTAGGTAAATACAGTGTGATTAAAACATTTTGACACAGTCATTTTAATACACTGACACTTTGACAAAAATGACCCTGAAACATCAGTATATTATATAGTAATATATTTTTGGCTTGTGACCCCTTCAGACAAAATTATGTCCAATTGTGACGCCTAATCTCTGGATGCACATGTCCAATGTGATTTCTTTGTCTCGTCTGAATAATTTTTGGCCTGAAGAGATTATTCAGTCATTCACAAGACAAAAGGGCAAAGGTTAGAACATAATAAATGTGCACTGTGAAATATGTATTTCCTGCTTTCCTAACCTGTTAATCATCTAACAACCCTTGAGATTTATCTTGAGACCCTTAGTGGGTTTGAAACCACTGCCCTTTCTCCATAATGACCTCCCTGTCTGTCTGCAGGACGTTGGGAATGTCCCTGGCACGACTGCAGCATTTGCGGTGCCCCGGCCTCGTCTCTCTGTGACTTCTGCCCTCGCTCGTTCTGCCGGGATCACGAGGCGGGGGCGCTCACCTCCTCCTCCCTAGAAGGCCGCCCCTGTTGCTCCAGTCACAACCCCGCCAGTCCCCTGGACTCCAGCTCGACCCAGTCGCAACGCTCCGCTCTGAGCCCCGTCAGGGTTAAAGAGGAGCCGGAGCCGGCCTCAGAGTGACACAGCAGCTCCCTCAATACCTCATTCCCCCGTAAAGTGCACTCCTGTTGGCCTCCTGGGCTCCGATCCACCTGTGCTCTGAAGCAGCGCACTACGAAAGGGAATACAGTGCTTTTTTGACCAGTGCAATGGCCCCTGTTCAGAGACGAGACACACAGACGAACACCTCGATGCTCTTTGCGGCGCGAGCAGAGTGACTGGAGTGTCGGAGAGGGAAGTGTCCAGGCTTCATTTTCCCTCCTCTCTTGCCATAAAACACCACTAACGCTCTCTACAGCTCGCCTGGGCCCACCGGAGGGGCTCAGACCACCACCTCATTATGTTTCTTTTGGTCTTTTTACAGATCTAGTAATTTTAAGTGTTGTCACGTCGTCAGTTACCGACACTTTGAAGTGTTAGAGTGAGGTGGAGGGAGAGGTAGAGAGGATGAGGAGGAGACGAAAAGCTAAACCCCTCCATCACCACCACACTGCTCCTCTCCTTGTTTACCTGCTGTAACCTGTGGTCGGCATTTCAACACGCACAGGACGGCTGCACGGAGACGAGCCAGCCTTTTCTCCTCCTCCGCAGCCGATCACCACTCCCAGACGTGATCTGTCATTGTATTTATCTCTTCTTCTCTTCTTCTTGGAGGGAAGGAAGGAAGGAAGGGAGGGGACGGGGTTGACCGATTTTGTGCAATTTTTTTCAGGACCACACTACATTCCAACCTTCCTTAGACATGGTTTTAATATACTTATGGGTAAAGATGAATATAATTATATACAGTATCTATGTTTGTTAATGTTTACAGACAGATTCTCTCACTTCATCTTGGCGAGTGGTGTATTATGTTTGTTTGTTTAGGTGTTAATCATTACGCAGACCTCCTTGTGAAAATAGTCCTATTAAGGTGAAATATAATGGTATATAGTGTAATGGTATGACATTACAGAAGTACTTGTGATTTTCATATTGCCAGTTTCACTTGCCATCTTGTACATAATTGGCTCATAATATTGTAAAGTACTTAAAGATCAGGAGGGATGTAGCCTTGCCCCTCTGGCTGTTCCTGGAAGAAAGGAAACTCTTTTTTTTAAAACAAGACAGATCTTTTTTTTTATTTTCTTTTTTTCAATGAAGTTCTGTTTCCCCATTTCCTATGAGCAGTTACTGGTATTTGTATTGTTAGAACGGAGGGGCTCAGCTTGTGATCACTGGTGCTGTCTTAAAGTATTGTTGATCAGCCTTAAGTTTGATTCTGGCTGTAGTAATTACTGCCCAGACACAGTCCATTTCAGTAACGTCGTGTACTGTGACCGCTTTGATGCTTGTTTTTGGTTTTTCTTTCAGTTTTTTTGTTTTGTTTTTGTTTTGCCAGACTTTTCTGAAAAGCACTTTTACACAGCTTGTCACTACACATTTTAGCTAGGTGATAGGTATACAGAAATGTATATTAAAAGAACATAAGACAAGTGTTTCAAAATGGATACCTCTTCTTCTTGTAGTAGTGTCGGAAAACTGTGTTGTAACTTCTTTTTTTTTTCCCCCTCTCGGTCAGAAACATGGCGAGTACGGGGCGTGGTTTGAAGAAAGTTGCCTAAATGCTCGTTTTATTTGTATTTTCTTTTTTTTTTGGCACAAGTAGGAATGACTGCCAGCCTGGCTTCGTACAAAAAAGTCCTCAGTGTCCTCGAGCGGCACTGCTTCATTTTCCACCTGGAGAACATCCTCAAGGCTGGACTCAAGACAAAATGGTATAACAACAGTCCAGTCCAGTATAATGTACAAAAACAAACTTCTGTACAGTGTTTTTAATCGCTCATCTGTCAAATCCAAATTCTTTTGTATTTATTGCACCACATTTTATACAAATTTCTTTTTCAAAACACCAGTGCAGTAATTTGTCTCCCACTCCACCACAGTATAAGTGAAATAGACTATTTAAAAAAACATGGGGAGTTTTACATGATATATCTGTATCTAATCATTGCATACATTTGTTTTTTTGTTTTTTAACATTTGGTGTAATGATTCCACATTTGGTAACAGCCGCTGTTCATTGACCTGTATCGTGACTCACTGTAATTGGTGTAACGCAGTGTGAAGCAGTTCAATATAGGAATGTAAAGTTTCAGTTTCAGAGCAGTTTTTTGTGCGTTATTTTATTTTTATCATTTAGCCTGGACTCAAGTGATCATCACAGGAGGTTTATCTGTAATCATTCCTCAGCTTTTTGCCTGTCATTCTACCCTGGTAACGTGACTTGTTTGTTTTCTGACTTTTTTTATTTTTCAAGCCTCCTGTTGTGGACGGTTGTAAAAGTTGAGTCACAGGGTGAAACGGTGCCAATGTTTCAAAATCATTTCAGTTCATTTAGGAATACTCTTGAAAGAGTAAAGTAGATCCACAGCTGCCAGTTTATTAGGTACACTTTGCTCAAACTATTGCAGTAACTCCTTACTTCATGAAGGTTATAATATTTTATATTGAAACTGTTTTAGAGATGTTAATTGTAAACTTTATGATCATTTTGAAAGATGTGCTTGAACTGTAGGGGGTTGGACAAAAAATACAGACACACCTGTCAATATAACACAATACAATTCAACAGCACCACAAACTGCATCCTCCAAAATGACCAGACAGTTGAATCAATACATATCTAAAATCAATAAAAACTGAACATTATAACCTTCATGGAGGGAGGAGTAACGGCTGGACTGTCATGTGAGACGACATCAGTGTTATCTAGGTGTACCTAATAAACTGGCAGCTTATTGTAAATCATAAAGACTGAAGAAAAGAAAAACAGAAGGGGAGTTGGTGAATGCAGAAAAGGTCAGACAAGTATTAAGACATATAAAAATAGAAGAATAATGTCTGATATCTGAAGTATTAAAATTATAGCAAATGTGCAAATATTATTCACTTCCAAAATTTAACTGCTGGACACGAGATGTCTCTATTCTCAGTTTGTGTGTGTGCACTGGAGGTTTAAAGTTTTCACCTCACGTTTGTGTAAGTTGCATATTGAACGACGATTGCCTTCCAAAATAGTTTGTGACGTCACAAAATCCTGTTAAAACTCTCCTTCAAACTTTCCTCCTTCAGACGGTTCTTTTAAAACCAGCCTTCTTGTGTCAAACTCTGCACAGTGAAAATCAAACACTGAAGTAACAAGCAAAACTCATTTTTGAGTGGAGGGGGACTTTAATATGCTAAATATATGCACACACATATAAAACGCAGGCACTTACTTGGATAAAAAACGCAGAAACAGGTTTGGACTTTGTTCTTTATGACAAACAAAATGACCATATTTTTGCACAAACGTACATTTTCTGCATTCAACAGCTCCTTTCTTTTTTTCTTTCTGTCATTACTTTTTATGAAGGCTACCTTCCACTATACCTGGCAAATTCCTGAGACAGAAAAAAACCCAAAACCTGATCTTCGCTTTTCAGAGATGCATTTCTGTTGCATAGATTGTTGTAGGAATTAGGCCACTTTAGTATCAGGTAGGTGCATCATTAAGGCACTTTCACTTACATACTCAAATGGTCTATGTGTCTAAACTTGAACTTTTTATTTATTTATCAATGTATTTTTATTTTTTTAACACAGGAGATTCATACATGTGTGATTATGAGACCACAGGCATCCTTGACTACATGATTGAATGATGACTTGTGATTATAAAACTGGTCTTGAAGTCTTTTTTTTTTTCTCTCTTCAAGGTGACTTTTCAGCTGAAGTGCATGCTTCCGACATCAGACACTGGTTTAATCCATTTCTGTGATCAGTTGGAGTCTTAAAATGCCTGATTTTAATGCCAACGTTTTGTTTTTATTTGTGTTCCTTTTTATTTTTCCGTGTTGCACAGAGATTGTGCAAATCCGAACAGCCTTTATTTCTTTGCCCCTGCCAATTGCATGATCATGAATTACTTTGTGCCAGTTTTTCCTCTCCTGCCCTTCTCAGCTGATACAGCCGCAGTATTACATATGCCTAATTCAAGTGTCCCAGCATGCATCGTTTAATTTCAGTAAAATTCTGTCTGATGTGTATGTTTGGTTTGTTTATTCTCATTGTAGTGCCCGCATTTTGTTTTTAAGAGACAGCATGTTTGTTCTCTTTTAAGTGACCCTTAAACACACCTGATGAGGATTTTTTTTAGTGTCCAGGAATTAGCTAATTATTCATATTTTTCACATACACTTCAATTTAGGATGGACCCCGTCTTGTTTGTCAAAGGGGATGTTTCAGTTCACTGATGTCTTTTTGTTTTTTGTGCGATGTTGCCGACTGTTAAGTTTTCAAATGACATGCTGTCAGAGGAAAAATAGTGTTGGAATAAAAAAATGTATTCACCTACATACGCACTCATCTCTTTTTACTTGTAGAAAAATTACTTACAGTAACTCTAACTGGGGTCTTATCTATCTCTCTTGGTGTTGCTTCAATTAAAACGTGGATGAACACAAAATACCATGTTGATTACTGTTCAACCTGTGTTACTGCATATTGTTGAGGAACCTGTAAATAGTTTGCATTGAACTTGCATAGACTCATGTTACTGTGGCGTGCTCTTTTTGCCTGTACAACTCTGCTTCTAAATGTGTGTGACTGTTGAGACGACACTCTTTTTGTACATGACTGTCTTTTTATTTGAGAATATTGATTCTGTCCTTTTTCATTCTAAAGTTGAGTTTGAGGAGTTCAGACATGCCTGAAGTTTGACTTTAATAAAGCTGTACTCTGTCTCAGTGTAACGCTCTCACTGTATGTGATTTGGTGAAAACATAGTGAACCAGCTGGAGATTGACTCTTCTTGATTAAGTGGTTGTAATGGCCAGATTTTTATCAGTCAGATGATGCCTAATCACAAAAAAATACTTTGAAATACAATTTAAATTTAATTGATTGAAATTTTAATTGATTTGATGCAAACGTCACTGATATAACAACCTCTAAATTAAAATTTGAACGGTGACGTGGCCTCTAGCATCCACTTGTCAAGGCAGATAAAATCACCTACATGACCATTTCCGGTTTGTAAAGCAGTAAGAGCTCCCAAATTGTCCAACTCTCACACTAAATCATCATGAATTGGAACAGTGGACAATTTACCAGTTACACCACCAGACTGAAAAATATGTGAAATCATCTTGTACCATGAAACCCCTATGGTCAAAGGGCTAGCTCATTTAACCTATAGGACCTAGGACCTAGGACTAGTATAATTAAAATTATAAATAATTAAATACTCAATACTTAAAAATAAAAATTGAAAACTTATTTGATTTGTCACTGAATTTCTAGTGTTAATAAACAAACATGAAGCAATCAAAGTTCAAGATGTATTTGAAGTGCATATCACACACACAGCATACAAGCACACTGAGCAGGTGATAAACTGCAAGAGTAAGTCACTAAGTATTTTCTTCACAGTTTTACTAGATGATACCTCTAAAATAGTTTTTCTGCACATGTTCATATGGACAAAAGTGTATAATTCAGTCCATAAGTTGTTTTAGGGGTGTACATTGAAATACATATTTGTATTTTGAAATTATGAACCGGACGTGACGGTGATGTGCCCGGTCGCTTAACGCAGCTCATCACTGTGGCATCTCCGTTTCTCTCCTCAAATACACGACAGAATCCACCGGCAGAAACAGGAGACGTGGAGAGCTGATTCATATGAAGGGCACAGTATGAGGCTGTATGAGGATAAAGAGATAGAAAAACGGCCTGTTTAAGGTGAGTAACGCTCCTGGGATTCCCTGTTTGACAACACGGAAATGGGCCAGATGTCTGATTTGACAGATGTTGCTAGCTAGCTTAGCATTTTCATCTTGTTTCTACAACACAGACCGTTAATGTCAGCTTGTTTGTCTCGTATTGTTCTGTGTATTGACAGAGGCTGGCAAGCCTTGCGTTTAATGATTTGACATCCAATTAAATAACGTCAAATAATAATAAAGTGAAATGCACAGATGTAAGATGTTTGCCTTTGTATCAGATTTTAGGGGTTACACAGAGCGAAATCCGAAAGATACTCAGTACTGTCTTTACCCATGTTTCACCAGCTATATACTCAGAGTAAAAGGGGTGGAGATACATTGTAGGAAAGGGAATATTTTTCTCATTTGTTAAGAGGAAATAGTCAATTTATAGTAGTGTTTATTTTTAACAATAAGTAAAAAGTCATTTCACTACAGTGAAGCAAAAGATGTGTTTTTTAAGTTCCCCACCAAAGTTTATTTATCACTTGCAACTTGTCCCACTCAGTGCATATTTCGGCTACCCTGTCAAAAATCTTTGTTTATGTTATGTGTTTAAGTAAAACAGTTTAAACAAACTGTCGAATATCGATAGTCCCCCAGGCTATACAGGTAACTGGCTCCCTTTCTTACACAGTCCTAAAAAAAAGTCTTATCAGGCAGAATCACTGAAACACACAAACTGTGCGGGTGTGGAGGAAAAGTACACAGCCAAAGTAAAGCAAGTTTATTTTTAGCTCTTGACTGGCCCAGTAGTGTTACAACTTTAGTCTGTTTGCACAATTAAAGACCGCAAATAAATCAGTGTGTTCCAGTCCCTTTTCCTCCCTTTGGACGTTTACTGTCCTCAAACTGAGAAGCGACTGATTGAGCTGCTGGAAGATGAGCGCAGAACGCTGTTTCAGAGGCAGTTTATTTTTTACCAGCAGATAATCCATCGGCATTATAGAGATATTTTTATTGTTTAATTAATGTGTCAACATGTAAGTGGAGTATATTGTAATTAGATTTACTTTTTTTCCGCTTGCACACCCACAGCCTCTCTAACTATTGAAATACAGGCGTTGCACCTCATTAGATAGTACTTTATTTTTCCTTTCCATCATCCAAAGTAATGGCACAAACTAAAACTCAGCTCCTCATGTATTTTCTAGTCCCAGTTAAGTCAAACGAAAGTGGAACGATGATGTTTGCTGTTGACTGAAGTGCTCCCCAAGAAACAAAATGAAGAGGAGGCTGCTTCATGGTTTCCTGTCGGAAATTTCCATCCGAATAGCGCTGTTGGTCGTGTTCCTGTAAGTATGTCCCATATGATCCATATTTCAAAGGCCAGGCATTATTTTAATGATGAGCAAAAGAAGCGGAAACATTGCTCTTCTTGTGGTTGTGTAGTGTGACGGAGCAGCTTCCTCCTTTCTACCGTGAGATCCAGCCAGAGGAGATGTGGTTGTATAAATTTCATCGTGTGGAGAGAGACCACGTACCCACCTCTCTTATGTTTGTAAGTTATATGTCTGCACCCCTGAATTCAAATGGAACAATTTAGCAGCTCAGTTTCTAACTTCAGGACCAATGTTTATTTTTAGCACATTAATCTTGTTTACTTCAAACTTACCATATGTTTTTAGATTAATCTCCTACCTGGTTTCACTACAGTTTGAAAATCAATTTGCAGAGACATGACAGTCACTCAGGATGAGGTCATCTACAACAGTGTATATCTTTGTCTTGTATTTTTGTCAAATTTCAGTGTCATTCTGTGCTGAAGCACTGCAGATTTTTCAAATGCAAGAACATAGCTTTGGCAGAGATGTAATAAAACGTAAGTGCTAACAGTACTGCCCTGGCTTTTACCTTTCTCAAACACATAGGTCTCTGCAAATAGTTTTTCATTCTGTAGTGAAATAAATGGAAACCACTGGCTGTCTGAAAAGTCTACATAAACTGTTGTGTGCCTAGTCATATTCGTAGAGTTTTAAAGTTTAAGTTGTCTGAGACAAACACTGGCATAGTTCCCTTTTAGTGAAAGCACAAAGAAGCGACCAAAGAAAAACTGGTATTTTTTAAAGATTTGTTAAAGATTTAACAGGGAAAGCTAAGACAGGTCTGTCTTGGAGTCATTAGCAGACCCCACAAGTGTTCACTGACCTTCCAGCTCTAGTTATTTCTCTTGTGTAACTGTCCTTGTTAGAGACACAACAGTTGGACTGATAGAGACAGTAGCTCAGGCGTCAGGCTAGCAGATATCAGTGTTCTCTGGGAATCTTAGATGAATGTTTACAAGAACTTAGACTGGCTACACAGATTAGATACAACTCATGGATAGAAATAGATTCCAAAATAATGTAGCATTTAGAGTCTAAACAGATAGATTTGTTGTTCTAGGTTAAGGCCAGCTAAAGATGACCAATTACCTACAAACCTACAGGCACTAGGGGGGAGACAGAAACATAAAAGGGACCAAAAGATGTTATCCAGATGTTGGCATTTGACGTGATCACATGTTGGATGCAGGCACCCTATCTCCTCGTCCGGGCTCAATAAGCCGAGCTATGTTAAGCCTTCACCAGTCTCCGAAACGTCTTCATCACACCTGAACCTGGCTCACAATGTTTCTCCAACAGTCAGACGGACATTAATTTGGCTTTAAACTCTCTCCTCTTTGTTTTTTTTTGTTTCCGTCAGAGTGTGGCGGTTTTCACTCCGTTGATTGTAATCCTGGCTTTCACCTTCCTGAAGAAGTCGGAGCGAGGGGATCTGAAGGAGGCCTCGCTGTGTAAGAAAGCTTTTCTGATTAAAATGAAAATTTCAACTAGTTTCTTTTTTATAGTTATAGTATTTTCTGTTGTTTCCCTGTCATCCAGCTGTGACTTTGACTCTGGTGCTGAATGGAGTTTTCACCAACGTCATCAAACTTGTTGTTGGCAGGTAAACGTACACAACATGGCAGATGATAACGTTACTCAGCGTTACAGCGCTAAAAGCCTAAATCTGTCCTCTGTTTGTTCGTCCCCTGCCTCAGGCCACGGCCAGACTTCTTCTTTCGCTGTTTCCCAGACGGTCAGATGAATCTGGAGTTACGCTGCAACGGTGACCCAGACGTTATAATGGAGGGCAGGAAGAGTTTTCCCAGCGGACACTCTTCCTGTAAGGGCCTTTTATGGTTGATTACGCCTCAGTGGCTGGTACATTTTTATCAGCAGGCAACAATGAAAGCAACAAATGCACAAAGTGGGGCAGGAGGGCACAAGACATATCTGAAAATAGATGTACGTACATGTATTTTAGCCTCCAGGCGCTTATTTTGTTGTGTAAGCAAGAGAGCATCCCACAATAGTCCTAACTCCCTCTCTGATCCCTGCCCTTCCTCCTCTGTTTTCTCTTTGAGTTCTTTCTGTCTCTGATCTCCCTTTCAATCCTTTCTCTTTGGTCCCAGTTGCCTTCGCAGGTTTGGGTTTCACAGCGCTGTACATCGCAGGAAAGCTGCGCTGCTTCAGTGCAGTGGGCCAAGGCAGAGCGTGGCGGCTGTGTGCCTTCCTCACCCCTTTACTCATCGCAACAGTGATCGCCCTCTCCAGAACCTGCGACTACAAACACCACTGGCAAGGTCAGAATCACAGAAATGCTCAGAATGGCACAGCAAAATAAATCATCTGCTTGACCTTGGTGACCGATAGCAGAAGGTGGCTTAGAGGGACTTCAAGACGCAGTGATGGATGTGAAAATATCAACACAACTGACTTGCCGTCCTATTCTGATTATCAGGCTGAATTGACATTTTCTTTCACTCTATTATTTAATCCAACATCATGTTAATGTGACGCGGTTTCTGTTTTGGGGAGGGGTATTTTCCCCTAGCCAATCAGTAGTTAAAGAACATCATTTTAAGCTGACATGCGAGCTTTGATAGCAGTTACTGGGATCTTTTTTTTTTAAATTGTCGATCAAAGACATGTGATGATGTAGGAGTTGTTATTTGCATAAGTCAACTTACAACAACCTGTACAGCAGTTTTCTTTCACTGGCACAGGCAGTTGATTCATAACTCTGCTTACAAAAACTGGCCCCAAACTGGGGAAACCACAGTCGCTGAGCACAACACCTGACATATTTGAATTGCTGAAACAATCAGCCATGTGAACAGCAGTCTTTAACATCCAGACCCAGACTATGGCAGTGCCACACCCAATTATGGTTACAAACCTCTTAATTTTACTTTGGTGGCATGTTTGGGACATACTGCCACCCATATCAATTGTTTGCTTTACTTTTATGTCAGCAATCGTTTTGGACCAATACATATCTGTCTACTAAAATGGTGGATATTTTATACAGTTACGTCTTCTGATTATTTAATTGAATAGTATCAAGTTTAATCTGGACGGGAGAATTCTTGATGCGTATTTTTGTTAAAATGAAGGAATTTTAGAAAAAAAAAGATCATGTCATGCAAATATACCTTCATACATCCAGTTCTGTCCATACTGTATGAACACTTCTCTGTTGCAAGCTCATGTCTGTAAAACATTTACATAACCAAGAAATAATACAATTAAATAAACCACTTGTTTTATCATGGCAAGTGCTGGGAAGTCACTTCTTATTCTTCATTCATGTGATGTTGGATTAATCAGAAAAATAATTTCCCAACTGGGAAAATTTAAGTGAAGTCGGAACAACAACTGTCAACAAAGTCTGAGAAAATTTTGCTACACAAGTTGCCGAGTTGTTGACGTCATACACGTAGAAACATGGCGGACAACATAGTTGATGGTTATATACGTTTTATTAACTAATGTAGAGTGACCAAGATTAATAAGGAAAATTATTTTTTTTCAGTACAAGCAATATTTTAGTGGTTTCAGGTAATGTAATGATCCAGTAACAACTCTGGGACAAAAATCACTTTGTAATAGAAAGCTTCAAACTGTCTCAGCATACTTGGATATAGGGCTAAACAATAAAACAATAACAATAATTATTGCAATATAAATATAAACGGCTACTTAACACAACCCAAAATCTCTCTTAGGGTTAATATTCTCCCCCAAAATATATTTTACCTGTTAGCAGAAGATGTGAGAAAGCGTTCATGTGAATCTGTAGAAGCACACTCCTCATCATATATGTGTGTGTGTTGTCTTCTCTCTCCTTAATGCAGACGTACTAGTGGGCTCTCTGCTGGGTATTGCCCTCGCCTGGCTGTGTTACAGACAGCACTACCCTCCTCTTCGGGACCCTGACTGCCACAGACCTCTGCATCACAGAGAGACTGTTCCCGCCGCACAGGAACGCAAACTGGCCAACTCCAACTACATCCTGCCCCTGTAGAACAGCTGTAACTGGGGTCATTTATACTGGGTTACATGGTAATCCTTCTAAGTCTGGTTTTCACACGCTTGGGGATGGGAAATATTTGTTAATCATTGTAACTGTATAGTTGGGATTTTCCTTGTGTGTAGTGATGATTTGTTTTCTAAATTCAAATGACACATTTTTTCTGAACGGTTTCCGAAACACGTGAGAGTTGCTCCTAATAACAACTCCAGTTTAACAGTCCAACTTGGTGGACCAACATCTGATGGCCTGGTGTCGATCATTACAGTTATTGTAATCCATCCATATGGTCCAACCCTACACACCTTCTGTATTGTGCCTACAGATCACATGACTTTAAACAGCTCAGCAGGTCAACTAAACAAGCACTGCGCTGATAGCCCGGCTGCTGTGACGCAGTTTCTCATGTAGAGTTACTAGTTTTTGATCATTTTGTAAACTTTTTCAACAGGCAGGACTGTGCCTGTTTGTGCATCATGCCTGACCTTTGAGAAACAATATATGGTGAAGAGAGTCTGAGCTCAACTTGGTACCGAAACGATTAAGCGATGAATAAATTAGTCAATGGACAACTCTTTTAATAATTGATAGTCTTTCTGTCATTTATCTAATGATAAAAGATTTGCTGTTCAATTAATTGTTTAAACTGAATATAAAAGTGATGAACCGCTGGTAAGACAAAACAAGCCAGTTGTCACCTTAGGCTCTGAAAAATTATGATTTTTCATAATTTTCTGACATTTGACATTTGTCATACCAAATCATTAAGTAATCGATGAATATTAAAAAAGAATCAAGATATTAGATGACAAAATAACCATTAGTTTCAGCATGAGCTAAAAAAAAGAAAAGAAAAAAGTCCACTTATTAATGATTTAGAGCTTTCAGCTGCATCTCAACGTCGTCTTCAGCGAGTAGAGCTGGTTCAGGCGTGATCACAAGACCTAACTGTGAAACAGCAGTGACCCTGAGCAAGAGACTGAATGAATGATAAATACACAGAAAACATCAGCTCTTTGTTAACAGCAGCCCAAACCTGTCTCAACATCGACTATGACATCCTTGAACCAAGTTAAAAGTCTTTCCACTGTACATGACCGCTCAATATCATGTGGCTCAGTGTTAAAAATTAGATTCACTAAAGACGACTGAGATGAAACTGAACGCTCCAAATAATTTACAAGTGGACCTTTTGAGCTTAGATAATCTGCAGCATATTTGTATTTGATTTGACAGGAAATCAGGTGAAATAAGAGGTGTTTATGTGGGTCGAAGTAGGGGTGGGCAATATGGATAAAATCCTCCATTTTATGTGATGAAATCAATGTGAATCAATGACATATATAAATCATGAATAATTGCTTGTCTGGAAAATTAATTGAGCTAATTTAAATGTTATTTATGTAGCACCAATTCATAACAGAAGTCATGTCATTGCACTTTTCATATAGAGCAGGTCTAGACCATACTCTTTGTCATATCATTTACAGAGACCCAAATATTCCCAACATGAGTAAGCACTTAGCGACACAGCCAAAGAAAAAACAGGTAGAAACCTCAAGAACAACCTAGACTCAGAGCGGGCAGCCAACTGCTTCGACCTGAAACTGAGAAACTGTTTATGGAGATAATAAAAACACGGGAATGTCTGCTGTTTGCCTCGTAAAACCAGAAATATTAAAGAAAATGATTATTAGGTTGTATTTTTTTTTTATTTTTTATCGTCAACAAATTGCATGAAAAGACCAAAACCAGCACTGTGTCTGTGCCACTTCATTCATTCCTGCTAAAGAAAATACTTTAACCATCAGTCATGTATATACTGTTTACTTGATTAAATAGAATCAGTAACATGCACGCAGATAATTCTTGTTAGTAGGATCAATTCATTGTTTGTCTTTTCGTGAGATTTGTTGACAGTAAAATGAAAGCAAAGCAAAAGAAAAGTACAGAATATCACCAGACTAATACTTTAAAGGGATAGTTACAATGGTATGGTAAAACCTCTAACCTTTGACTCTTACTTCCTATCACCTCAGAGTACATGTCAAC
>JAPMOB010241838.1:0-21205 GCA_029875015.1 Lepomis gibbosus
TATTCAATCAACAATGTAAAAAAATGCATTTTAGTGGCTATAAAATGTTTTTGACTAATGCCGATGTACAGCAACTCACTCTCCCTTTCTTATACAATCACACATTCACATTAGTTCAAAGCCTGTGAACACACAGACAATAGATTCATGTATTCCTGCAATCATTGTCACGCCACCTGAGCCAGACTTCATACCTGTTTTTTTTGTGACACAGAGAAAGTTTGGAGGAAGTGAAGTACAACAAGCCACAGAACAGAAGGACAGATATACAGACAAGGGAGGGGGGGGCATGGTAATGACTATATCCATCAATGTGACACACACCGGCACTCTTCATGGATCAGAGGCTTTAAGTGCCGAGCTATGGTGAGTTCAACAATAATACACAATACAATACCAACCAGGGAGCTGATTTATTATGGAGCTGACCTGCCCCCACACTGCTTGTAGGAACATAACCTTGAATGTGTTTACAGTATGTGTGTGAGTGATCTTCTTTGAACAAGAGTGGTAATGAAATGTAATGTCATTTCCTCACAAAATGATAGAGAATAGGACCATGCAGAGGTGTGACTGTACCAGGTTCACTTTCTCCTGTCAATAGCAACTGTGGTGTAAACACTAACCAGTGTCTTCCTCACATTGATCTTAAACAAGTTACTAATTTATTAAGTAACTCAAAGTCAAACATGGTGGATGCATTTTCTCCTTTTTCTCCATTAAAAAATAATTTTAACTTAAAAAACAGACGGAAATTGAATTCACATGATTTCTTTTGAGTGACTCACTTCTCTCTGTCTGTTTTAGGAAAAAAAGAAAGAAGTCAGGAAAGGACATTTCCCAAGGACAGCATTTTTGTTTGCCATTCCAATTATTCCAGCATAAAAGATCATGCAAACCAGCGCCACCATATCAAAGGTTTTCTGTGTCATAAAGAAGTCACATAATGTTTCCCTGCTGTTCAGACACAAAACACCATCATTATCTGTGAGGAGTAAATTATTTCCATGGGAAATATGCACTTAGAGCGGATTTAAAAAAGATTTGCTTTCTTGTGGAAGGAACTTAAATCTTGGAATTAAAGATGTTAACTAGGGATGCTATTTTACACCATTTTGTAAGAATAAAATCAATTGAAAGAGCTGAAAGAGTGAAAAATGTACTGTAGGTCACAGTCTTCTTTCTGATTTCACATTGGGTGTTATCTCTTATTCTGGTTTTATTTTTATTTATTATTTATTTATTTTTTACACTCTCTGGAGTACATTTTGGAGTTACAGTTTTTGCACTAACTGATTTTAATCTGAAAATATCTGTGCCATTAAAATTGTAACATACATACATTTTATTTTACAGTTTATATAATCATTTACACATTTTCTTTTGTTGTTTTTGTTTTACACCAGGACCTTCAATTTAAAGTAAAACACTGCACAGACTGTCAACAGAGTGTCGATCCGAGTGCCTGAACTGCTGGGAGAGTCTAGACCTTCCCTCTAGCCTTTGGACTTCAGCTCTGTGACTTGTATATTTACATTGAGCCAATAAAAAATATTGCTCGTAGTGATGAGAGCAAGAAGCTAGACTTTGTCAAGCTCTTACACGACAATTACAGTAAAAACAAGTGCATTATAATCCTATAGTCCACTATTATGAGGACTATCATTCGCCAGGTCCTGGTCACACTGTCGTGGCACTGGGATACTTGAATAGAAAAGAGCCATGGTTAATGTTATTAGGAACACCTGTTCTTTTCCTATTATGACAACTAAAGAAGACTTTTGAGTCTCAAAAGAGTTACAGCAACTGAGAGGAACTTTTGGGAGATGATTTTCCTATAGGATGATAAAATAATAATAAAATCAGGAATGTTCACTTAAAAAAAATAAAAATATATAATTACATAATAACTGTCATGATTTAAGTAAAACTATAACTATGTTTGTGTTAATTTTACACACTGAAAACAAATTATTTTATGCAGCAGTAGCATTACAGCGTTGAAAGAAACATTTACAAACACAAATTCAATCAATGAATAATCAGATAAAACTGTAAGTGTACACTGAGCAACACACTGCAATACCCACCTGCTCATTCATATGTCCTTCTAAATACACAATACAGTGGGATGCAATTTAAGAATACACACACTATACTATTTTAAACCTTTATCTGTCTGAATGGTGAAGCATCCATATGAAACTCTTCCATTATTTTTAGCTGCATTTCCTGTTTCTGTGTCTCTGTCTGTTGCCCCTTTGCTAATCTCGTCCTTTGACCCTCATTGTCTGTCTTTTCTCACTCTTTCTCTTCTGTCTCTATCCACCTTTCTCTCTCTGTCAAAGTGTGCCACGGTCTCCAACTTTGCCTTACGTGACTGGAGCTCATATCAGGGAGAATAATTTATGGCTACCATGAATAAGAGATGCTGTGGAGTTTCCAATGAATCAGTTCCGATATGGAAACAGTCTGAAATATTTGGACAGCGGAGGATTGAGTGATCAGTGTTTGCCAGCATGTTGTTGGCAAACACATGTCAGTGAAACCCAAGACCCATGAGGCTGAAGAATAGGAGTGGAGAGGAAAGAAGAGGCGAGGAAGGAAAAGGACACAGTAAATTAGCAAAATGAAAAATAAGAAGGAATAAAAAGGGGCGGAAAGAAAATAAAAAAAAGGAATGTCACATGTGTTTTTCATTCATCGCAGTCAACATCACAGGTAGTTTCAATCCAAGCCCAGGTCACCACATGCTGCATCGTGACACATTGGGTAAGTGGTGTACAGGTCTTCCTGTGAAAAGCTGATATTGGAATGGTTAATGGAAGTGTTAACACAATTATCACATGCACACATCAGGTGCCTCTCATCTGTCTTTCTCCCAACAAATGCTTGGTGATGATTAAAGATGAGAAGCAGGGGTTAATGCATCATGAGTTACATTTAGGCCTATCTCACTTACCATACACACAAATACCTCTGCTAGAAGCTCTAATAAATGTGCTCCTGCTCTGTTAAACTATGTCATTTTAAGTGTCTTCCTAACAATTGTGTATTGTTCAAAAGATAGCAATGTTCATCTGTATATTTATACCCACAGAGAACAGAATGAGTAAAAGAGTTCATCCTACAATTATGCTACAGCATTACTCATGTCAAGATGATAAGACAAGACCAAATTAAATTGAATGTTAGATTCCAGTAGTTTAAGCTACACTAACTGCATAGCTCTATATATAGCAATGTTGGTTAGTCCACCGCATTGTTCCAGACTGAAATATCTAAACAACTATGTGATGGATTGTCATGAAATTTTGCTCTATCATTTGTGATGCCCACACAATGCATCCTAATAACATTTCATTTAATGTCAAAAGTAAAAGTTTTTACTTATCCGTTGAACTATGCTAACAGCTACTGTATGGAATGGCACAAACATTCAAGGTTTTCATCACAGTATTTCCTATTCACTGTAGTGATCCCCTGACTTTTCCTCTAGTGCCACCATGAGGTTTATAAATCGGGTTTTGAGTGAACTTTGACTTTTTAGATGGGTTGTCATGAAATTTTGTAACATACATTTACGTTCCCCTTGACACAAATTGTAATGGTGACCACCTGACATTTCATCAAGCGCCATTATCAGGTCAACATTTTTACTGGTCTTATAATTTGGTTTATAAGCAAATACCTGTGAAAATAATAATAATCACCTAAGCCTCAGCTGTACTATGTGCTTAGTGCTACTGGCCAAATGTTAGCATGTTAACATGCAAAACTATGAATATTGTCGATATTACACTTGCTAAACATCAGCATGTCATTGTGAGCATGGTAACATGTCAGTATTTTAGCATTTAGCCTAAAGCACCATTTTGCTCAAGAGCCCCACAGAGCTGCTTGTGTGGCTGTAGACTCTTAGTCTTGTTAAATTATCTATAGCCAAATATTTATTTAGAAGGAACCTTATTGACTGCTAATGTGGTCAATAAGAATGAATCAATCAGTAATGTGATGCAAAATAGTTGGCAGTGGATTCTAAAACTGTTTCAAGCAGCTGTTGAATAAAATTATTAATAGGAGCGTTACCAGATCTGCAACTTCTTTGTTCTTTATCAGTTGAGTTTAGAGAAAGATTGATGTCCATATCTCAACGTTGATTCACATTCCATCTAAAAGTTGGACACTTGCCAAATCATAAAAGTACACAAGAAATGACCAGTGGCAGCTTTTCTGTGGGTCAATTTAAACTGTGAACATCCCTATACAGACTGCTAACCAGCTCAGTGTTCAACAGTAATTTTTGACTCACAATCACAACAAGCACAATTTAAAAGCAATGGTCATGATAAATGTTCTATTTGAGATAATTTTTCCCTTTGCTGCGGGATTCCTGACAAGATAGATTAGACCACTACCCAGTTCCTGATGTCCACTGTGAAGAAAAGCAACTCCAAAAGCCCTTAAAATCATTATCTGAAGAATGTTGCTGCATTAGAAAACCAGCTGTCCAAAAGTCAAAATGTCTAGTGAGTATATATGAGTGCTATCCAGATAGGAAATTTAAGAAGCGGTGTCATTTTGATGTCATGGGCTGATGTCTGCATACATTTTCTTTCATGGAATACATAGGTATTGGTTTCATCCGCCATGAGTGGAACCTGGATAGACACATGACAGCCTCATTGAGGAGGGGTCGTGTGGTGTGCTGGCTGAGACATCCATAGGAAGAGGAAGAGCAGAACAATAAGTACAGCGTAGCATAGAATGACAGGCTGTATCCAGATGCACTATAACTCACATCATAAACATTTACTACAGATTTCACAATATATCTGGCCTGTTATTCCAGAAAGGCTACATGCTGCATGTCGAATACACCATCCCCATTGTGGCGGTTCTACCAACTGCCAACACTTAAAGTGGCGGTAATGCCTTTATTTTTCTTTACAAATCACAAACACATTTTTTCTAGATATTGCCGTACTGCCTTAACTGCTTGGTCCATGACACCCATGAAAACTTTTGATGAACTGTTTGAGCACCATTTTAAACTGCAAGTAACCACTGTGACAGTATGTGGCAGGAACTGCTGATTTTTGAAGCTTTTGTTAATGCAAAAGTCTGAATGCTGTATTTTAATTATCATTGGTGTTACGTACTGGAGACTTCTAGATGATTGAACAATTTGTATTATAGTTTTAATTTATTAGAACTTCATTTCACTTCAGTTTGGTATTTCAAAAGGCTCAAAATGATACATACAAACCTCAGCCTAGAAGTATTGGTTACATTTTTCTTTAAAAATGTAGACAATGATATAAACATTGCCTTCATGACATTTATTTTAAATTACAGTGTCATGCGGCATTATTGTGCTTTATAGATACCACTAACAGTTTCGGCCTCTTGCTTTACAGTAGAATAGTAAACATATTGAATGATATGATCCCTTCTAAAATGTTAAATGCTGGAGACGAATTGTCGCCTGTGACACTGAATTCAGAAATCCACTCTGACTTTTCGAGTCTTGCAGTCCCTGTTGAAATCTAATGGGGTGTCATAGACGGTGCTGTCAGCACTTGGCAGGTCCCCTGTGGATGCGCCCTGAAGCCCCTGGCCCTTCAGATCTCACATACGGTTGATCCCTCACTCTCTCTCGCTGTCTCTCAATGTCTCTCAGTCACCTCTTACTCACGCTGGGTCTCCTGCTCACACAGTCTGTAGAGCCTCCAGAAACCTTGATGTCCTCTCAGGCTGATCACTATTCATTCCTCTCGTGGTCTCTGTCAGCTGAGAGAGAGGTCAAATGGGGCATGTGTGTGTGTCTTCGTGTACTCTAAACTTTATGGAGACTAAACGTCTTCTCATAGATAGGAAGATGAGAAAATCCATGTTGCTGCTGCTGACTTTAAAGTGGTTAGTTCAGGCTTAAGGTTTGGGATTAGTATTTAAGTAAAGAATGAATCAGTCACAGTAAGCGTAAAGTGATGGTGAATGTTATTTTATAGTGGTGTTTCCATTAAATATATGGCTTTGAGGTCAGCTCATGTTCTATCATTGCACAACATACATTACATATGTACAGTGTGCAGACAGTTTATGCCCCGATATGTGCTGTAATGTCGTCTATCCATTATGAAAGGAATAAGAGACATGTAAGGATTGAAAGAAAATTGTAAGACAGATTAATTTTTAAGATGTGCTAGAATTGTTTACAACATTAAGCTTGTGTCATTGTTTTTGGGTATTCTTTTTTTTCTAAATGCATTGACACAGTTTGATTTTGAGAGGATTGTCTGTTAGCTTTTCCCACATTGCCTAAACAATCACTCCTTTTTTCAACTATTTGATGAACATTAAATTGAATATTCTATTTACTGAATATAACTATATACACGCACAAATGTGAGCGCAAACAAAAAGATATATGTAATATTGTTATATTATGTGGCAGGAGGTTTTTGTTCTCATTTAATTTATTATCGGTTTGACTGTAGGAATCAAAGTTAAAAGGATTAAAATTGACTCTGTAGGTTTACGTGGCAGAATGATTGAAAACACTAGGATACTCACTCTTGAATACAACTCTTCATCTTCTTTAATATTGGCCCCTTTTATGTTCCACACCACACCTTCGTCAGATTAAAAGTTTCAAACCCTCAAACAGTCCTCACTAGCGCCTGCCGCTTATTGCATTTCCCAGAACCGCTCTGTTCACTGAACGCAGCGGATCCGGTAATAGCTTCTCTGTCATCTGGTGGAATCCCTCCCTTTTCCAGTGCCATGCCTCCAGACTGAATAGCAATTTAAATGCCGTTCATTTCACATTTATTTGAAATCTCATTAACTGGATATAAAGACCCAAAGAAATGTGTTGTAAATAGAATATCATGGCCACGTGGATGAGGGATAGGGAAAATTTATTCATGATTAGTCTTTTTTTCCCCCCCACTTCCATTCCCAGCGCAGAGTTTAATGAATGTCTGTAAAGTGTCAGCAGTCATTTTCAGGATGAAGGCCCAGTATCTCCTCTAAATACACTCCATTTAAACAGGCACAAGAGGCTGTCCACAGACAGAGAAAAATGGAAGGCATTATGAAAAGTGACTGACATTGCTTCTCAACTGACATCCACTCTGACAAGCATGGAGGAGAAATAGTTTAGCCATAAATTCTCATAAATCTGCCGAATTAAAAGGATATGTACAATATAAGAATTGACACAGATGAATTCATTTGGTAGGCATTTGCACTTTTATGTTCAAAGCAGCATCAATTGCAGCTTCACACGGCAAATATTTGATTTCTCTTTTTTTTTTTACGCTGAAAATTCAGAAATCATGCAAGGTCGCCAGCCTAGTCAGCGTATGAAAGGCAAAATATCTATATAGCTTTCCTTGGAAGTATAGCACTTGTTTGCAGCTTTTTAGTAGAAGGAGGTAAGGTTTTGGAAATGGAATGATTTATAACGTGGTGAGTGGAAGAACAGGAGAAGCTACATTATTTTGATTTCTGTCGCAACCCCACTTCTAGATTTATAGGCTGAAATATTGGGTACATTTTTATCTGTTTTAGTGCAATGTAAAGAGCATTCTGCAATACTTTTGATGTTTATAGTTTTGAGCTATTTCTTCCTACATAATTGAATAGATCATTGCACATACAGGACAGTAGTATAGATAGTGATATTGCATTCAGTTTGTCAACTAGCCTTAGAAATAATGTAACAATACAAATCTTACTGATGTAAACAAACCTTTAACAGCAACGTCAATAACTTTGAAAAAAATGTTTTCTATAGGTTCTTATCTGTCAGTCAGAGTGACATTGGGTTAAACTGTGGGTTAAATTTTGATGATGGGTTAGTGCATTCAAAAAATTGGGAAGAATAACTGTAAAAACTATAATAATCAACTTGTACTGTGGAAGAAACGTCTGTTTCTGTCTCTGGGAAAATAATCAGAAGGCGGCTAGGTCTTTAGTCCCTTTCTGTCTCTCATCTCATTGTTTCACCATACTGTATATATCCTGTTTTCCCTGGAGCGTCATTGCCCTAACGAGGAATGGTTATAAATAAATAATTGGCAGAATTTGGGATTATGCTTCTGAACTGACATGTTTCACACAGCGACTGTCTTCACTACTGTAAATCATCCCAGGCACTGCGCTGTGTCTCAGTGCGTGTATGTGTGTCGTCATCAGTGAGCTGCAATGCACATGGTTTGGTCTTTTGAATTTAGACATTCAACACACACACACACACACATTTACCACAATACTTGCCAAAGGCTGTCAGATAGAGGGCAAAGGGATGTGTGGGCCTAATGAGAGCCTGGCCAGGAGTCAGGAGCTTTATGAAGTCCCTGAGGTGAGTCTGGGACTGGGGCGAAACCACTGCAATCCATAACCCAGTGACACTTATGATTGTTGGCCGCTCAGCTCTCTCACTGGAGCTGCAGTGCATATTTCATCAGAGGGAGAAAAACAACATGAAGGAAATTATTATCGTATTAATCATGTTTTGTATAGAGAGCACTTCATGGTTTGTCTTTTAGCTGTTGCCAATTCATCCCTTTTAATTTGAGGCACAATTCTGCGGACGAGTTTGAGTGTTCTCTCATTATCTTTTACTGGCCAGTGGAAAAGCTTCACTGCGTCCCCTCAGGTGCAGTGTATGAAGTCAGATTGATGTCATGGAGAACTGGGATGATATCAGTGAGACAGAGGAAGTACTTGCTTGATGGATGAAGAGACAGGTGGAGGGTAAGAGCCAAGTCTCATCTCTGTACACATGCACACACAAGCATGAGTGCACACATTCAAAAAATGGAGGGCTTTTCATGAGTAATTTGGCTAAGGGGGGGTTATGTATTTTTACACAGCGCAATATTGTTTTATATTACAATAATATTATTAAAGACATCTTGTTGCTGTATTGTCATTTTATCCAGTAAAGTGCTACCGTTGCCTTTTCTCTTGTCATAATGTGAAATATGAAATTAAAACGCTAGACAACACATCCTGTCTGAGAAGTGGAATTGATGGTATGAGCAGATACGACAGATGCAGAAATTACTGAAAACACAGATGTTTTCTTTACCCAGTTCAACAGAGGAACGTGACTCTGAATGCAGATACGGTGACGTCCTGTGACATTTATTGTTGTTCACTTCAAATGAAATCCCACATGTTACTTCCTTTTATAAAATAATGCTTTACCAGTCTGCCTGTTCGGGGGTGGGGGGTGTGGTGAATTTTCACTTAAGAAAGCTAATAGAGAAGGTTTTTATCATTTAGACTTTTTAGTGACCTTCAGTGATCAAGCGTACTTGATATAAAGGCAGAATTCCTAGTTATCCTAAAAATGGACTATAAATATATTAAAAACATCAGAATCTATTTTCTTGCAAATCCAAGGTTTTCATTGAGCAACTTTTGCCTGATTGCCACTCTTTGACCAGCACTGTTCTAAAAACAAACTCAGCCTGATGTTACAATCTGTAATCATTTGTTATATCACAAAGACATTTTCAGTCATTTTTGCCGCTGTCTAGACTCAATACACAGATGTACAGGCACACAGTTTACTATAGCAGAGCACTTCTGTCTGGCTTGTAGACTACTCACAACTTTCCACTTTTGATTATGATAGCAGAAATTGTGCTGAATGCACTTACCGCTTCTGCACTGGACCGCACAACTGTTTCCCCACACAGTTATCCAATAAAGTAAATAACATTATGAAGCTTAGGGAGCCATCTAATCAATTTCTGCCGAGTTTGATGACAAGGTAGAGTAGAGCATGGAGTCAGGATCATATTACTTGTTACTGGACTGGATCGAGACAACATCAGCTCAATTGGTCTTAATAGCTTATGTGCTTCATCACAAGGTCAAAAGAATGTCCTGCAAAGAGTTGTTGAAATAGTGTATATGCTTAGACTTCTGCTTTAGTAGAGCTAGCAGATTGCTAACACATTTAAACCTGCAATAATTGAATCATTAGCTAACAGAGGACAGTACTGTTTTAAAAAAATCTATATACATATAAACTGAAGAAACGGTTTTGCTCTAGTACCGCATGCACAAAGCGGAAGGCAGAGTTAGGATTGTGGGTACAGCTGTACCACATTGTAACCGTTTTTGTGTGTATGTCGAGTGTTTGCTTATGACTACATTGTATGTGTGTGTGTGTGTAAGTGTGTGCACCTGTGAGGCTCAACTTGTTTCCCCTCTCATTACTGAGAGGATTAAGCATCAGGGAGCCTCACAGTCCCCTCTGAGGCCAGAGAACGGTAAAACAAGGCAATGTCCTCAGAGACATGTTTTATTCACCAACGTCTCAGTTCATTTTCACCTCTCCTCTGCCCTAATGTGTGTGTCAGCTGTGCTCTGGATGGCCCTCCCACTGTTCACCTTTTATTGTTGAGCACTTTAATCAATGCTGAACATTAAAGAACTGAAAGGGATGCTATTGAGGTTGAGGTAATGGTACATTGACGTGGTAGGAATACAGGTACTGTTTGTGTTTGAAGTGCAAAGCTTGGGATGACCGTTGTATTAATTTAGGAAAAGTCATGGGCAGGAAAGCACATCAACAAGGACTGAATTTGAGGTATTATAATACTTGGATATCAGCTCCCTCTGCTGGGCATTTCCCACATCCCTGAGGGTCTAACAGGAAACGGATTAATAGTTTAGTCATTAAAATTGCACTCTCATGCAGAGCAATTGCATTGAAAATAAGAGTGGAATAGAACATTTAATCCACAAGCATGAAGAAGTCACAAGCAATGGAGAACAAAGAGAATTATCAGCATTCCATTCAAATATATTGCATGTTGTTGTTGTATGTTACAGTGAAGCAAAGATGTGGCAACTTATCTTTTCACAATCTCAGAGGATCATCTGAAATATTCAGTCTTATTTTTAATCCCCAGAACTAAAAAGCACAGTAGTAGTAGATCGTTCGCTCTGTTCATTGGTTCTGATTGGCAGGATGATTATAGGTTCTATTCACAGCTGCAGCTGTGGCAGCATGCATCATCTCTGCTGAAAGTGTTCCCACATCTTCTCATGTCGTGTTTTACATCCGTCAATATCACAACATCATTTGGCAGAGAAATTCTAAAGGAAACAGCTTGTCTGAGCCAAGGGGAGAGTCAAAGTGTGTTGTCTAGAATCAGAGTGCCACGATGGAGGGTGAGTTACAATAGTTTTGTACAAATAATATACGTTTCTACTTTTAATTTGCCCTATCCAGTTATGCTAATGCCAATATCTTAACATGTGTCCAATATTATGTGCCATAAATATTATGGTAATGTTTGCCTCATGGATCTATACAGAATGAAGTCAGCCTATTAATGTAAAAAATATATAAATGTAAATTAAATAACCCTAAGGTCACTAGCTTGTCAACACATTTTAACGTGAATTGTATTGTATCGTTAGCAGTTCAATTTACAATTGAGTTGAGTATGTGAGAGATAAGTTATGTGTGTGTGAGTGAGACTGAGTCAAGTAAAGTCACAGTGTGGTCCATCTAAATGGCAACACGTTTTAGCACTGTTTAGTTGTACATATAACGTTATGATGGTCAATCTGAAAATCTTGCAGTTGCAGCTGTGTCTGTATCTTTGTAAATTGATCATCACACAAAAAATTTAATCATCATCGAAGTTACAATTAGGCGCGATGTCTCCTGTAGGTTTTAATATTGGGTTTAAGGCAAAGATTAGGTAAATAAACAAAACAATGTGTTAATGTTTTGCTATCTTATACAAAAGTGAGAAGACTGCACGACAAGAGCCGACGCATCAGGCACACAACACTCTGTGCGATGCAGGGTATAAGGCACCGCCCCCGGGCGAAGTACCAAGAATTTAGGGACTCCCAAAACAGAGCAGTGGCCATAACAATGACAATGTGTGACAGTGAGCTGACATACACATACAAAACTTGAAATGCTCTCCTTTGTTTTACACCAGTTTCACATGTGCTGAGCATTAAACCCAGTGTTCATCCATCCACCCACCTGTCAAAAGAAAATGAAAACATCTTCTGAGTCAGTGTAGCAGCTATACACATGTGTCCATTACCGTTCACTCTATCTGCATGAGATCTACACAGATGGCACACACACGGATATCAAGCGCCGACCTTCCCAGAGCTCTTATTACTGAGGCTCGTACATCACTCTGACAGAATATTTTAGCTTGAACATTTATCCTTCACTAGGTAATAAATAACAGTCATTTTTTGTCATTAGCTGGTTAACAAAACAGAGGCTACAATAGTTTACCTTTACATCTCAAGCAGGCTGCAATTGAGGGCTACTTGAAATGAATAACGCAGTCAGAGGTGCAAGAAGTGTTAAAGTTACAAGGAGTGTAAAGGAGTGTAAAGGTCAATGCCTGACTGTTTTTTTCAACATTGCGGTGGCTTTATTGTGTCTTTTTACAAAATCTCCTTGGCAATAACTTGAACATGAACATGAGACTGCTTTCTCACTAAATAATCAGGCCAAGCACTTCATTTAATTTTCTTTGCAACACAATCTGTGACATAGCCTCAAAAGTAAACCTGTTTGAAAGAAATGTAGTCTACCACACATCATGTCAGCCAGTTGGCATATAATTTCATGTCAATTCTGACATCTCTTACCGAGTTACATGATAGTTAAATGTTAATGTATTTTTTTTTACCTTTCCTGTCCTTGTGTAGCTGAACGTGTCATTGGAACTGCGTAAGTGCTCCGAGAGCCAAATTCCTTGGATGCGTAAACACAATTAGCCAATAAAAATGATTCTGATTCTGATACAGTTGATACTGTAAGCAGCGGATATACTTTATTCATATGTATATGTATAGTTTGTACCAAAGTTTGAGCATAACTTAAGATAGTTTTGGGAAATGCGTGCAAAAAAAACACCCTCTCACATAGTTCAATTTCTCCTCTCCTAATAAATTCTGTGGCATTGTTCTCCCATTGACAATTTGACAGTGCATAGATAGATAGATAGATATAATGTGAAAGAGGGATATGACATGGAACAACAGTGCCCATCTGGAATCAGCTGTATAATATATGACATCTCAGAACGTTGAGGCCACCAACATGCCCCATATGTCCAATTTCGTCATTGATTAATTTGATCCAACTTAATTTTACTATGAAAAAAGCCTCACAAAGCTGTTCTTTTTACTTGGTAATAATATTTACATTTTTCATGTTCAAAACTCTAAATCAGTGTAGCCATTGTATCGTTACTGGTATTCTAGCTGCTTCTGCTGCTGCCAGAGTCACTGTACACTTTCTTTGTGATTTATCGCTTTCTGAAGGTCTTGATATCTCTCTGTTCAGATTTTGATGGGAGTGATAAAACCAGGCAGTAAAGTAATGTCAGCTCTCTATAACCACAGCTGGTGTTACTCACAGGAGAACTGCTTTGATGTTGTTCAGACATTTGGAGAGAGTCTTTGAGATCCACGCTGTGACTGACAGGAAAGACAGAAGAAATACCTATAGTTCATAGCCAGATACAGACGTCACTGTATCTCTGTCAGCCATGATAAGCGTCGTAAACTCTCATGTGTCTCAGATGTTCACATTATCATTAAGTCAGAAGTGATTGACGGGCTTCATCTGGAGAGTGGGCAGAAGCACGCACAGTGAATATGTGGTTTGGTGTGTTGAATGTGGCGCACACAGTACATAAGTTACTTATCTAATAAAAAGCCATAATTCAACAGCACATTACAGTAGTTTCTCCTTATTACCTATCCCGCCCGCATCAGCAAAAGTAACATAGTCTATTATGCTCTTCTAATCTAAAAGCCTGTAATATCTATGTACCGTTTGCCAAGTCAAGAAAGAAGATATAAACTTTATCAGAAAAACGACAATGCTGCTTGGTAGTCAAAATGTTATACAAAACTTGTGAAAAATAGATAGGGAAGTAGATAGGAATGCCTGGTTGCCTTCAGGTCATCACGTCTGGGAACAGGTGTTTTGTATGTGCAGAGTTGGTAGTGCAGATAGTCAAAACACAATGATGGTCCGAGAGTCGGCAGGTTAAATCTGATTCGGCTAGGAAGAGGAACAAACTCCTGATTGGCCCAAGGCTAGGTGGTTTCAGATGAAATACTGGATAACAACTCCGGAGCTGTGGGTAAACAAGATGAATCCACAGTGGAACCTATAAACATTAGAAAGCTGTTATTGTACAGGGCAGCTCCCAGACTGTGTAACTGTTGGAATGTGAAGCAGGCTGTTGCTGGGAAAAGAGCAGTCCACACACCCTGCCATACAGAGAGAGAGACAGAGAGAGTTGAGGGAGAAAAGCCGGTGACTCTGGCTGACCTGCCTGGGGGTCAGATGTCCAGAGGTTTCTGAACTGACCTCTGTGCAGTCTCCCATGGCCTGGTGTTCTCAAGGACGGCTGATATAAAACCCTGGAAGCCTTCTCTCTGGCCTGCAGACACTCCTAGGTACTTTCTGCTCGGTGTATTTGGAGAAGTTCTACTTATTTTCATGTTATAGATTTTCCATTTCTATTTATCCCCACTTTTCTTTGAGATGACTGCTATGAATATGCTGCATATTCCAGTGTTATGACAGCTCAGCCTGTTGGTGTCATCCCTAGGCATGATCAAGAGAAAAGAGTATGACCTCTCCCTTTATTTTCCAAATAAGATGACAAGATAAACATGTAACACACATACAAAAGGGAAAATCAGCAGGTTGTATGGTAATTCAGAGGGATGATTTTTTTTTTGTGTGATATTGTTTTTCTGCTAATTTTGTGGAGCAGATGTGGCAAATATATCTCCATTGTCTATGGAGCAGGTAGAACCACTATGTACTGTGTAACAGATCTAAGTAAACATGAACTCCTCTTTTCTTTCTTTGCTGAGAACTGTTTATATTGACAAGTACTTCTCACTATATTCTTACATTGGCAAGTACTGTTCTCTTGTTTAATAAGTAATGACTTCCATGAGCTGTTTATAATGGCTCACCAACACAACAACAATATTGTCAATTTTCATTCTTAGAAAGTTTGGAAGTAAAAATAATGCCATGTTGTTGTGTTTTCCAAGTATGATACTTGTGGTACATGGGGTAATATGGCCATTGACAGTTTAAACATTAAGTGATAACCTATTTTTAACTGGCAATTATCTCAGTGAACACTGGATGGCATTGTTGCTGTTCAAGAGCCCAACAATGTGCAGCAGTACTTCATCTTTCCTCACTTTGTCTGGAAGGAGACATAAGCTATGCCGTGCTGCATTATAATTCATAGTTATTTGATTTGAATTTTAAAATTTACATATTTGATGTATTTATGTCTTTGTTTTAAAATGTCATTCTAATCAGATTGAGACTGATATACAACACAGAAGGTTAGTTTCAGGAAAATACTTTTCCAGTGAGATAGCAGAAGTCATCAAACACCTCACATCACACATGTCACACCTGGTTCCTCTCCTAGACCGGAGGTAAATAATAGTTAACCTAAATAAAGCACTATGTAGACAGGTGGGGTTTTTAGGTGTGGGGTTTTAACAGGAATTGTCAATCCCAGAAGAGGTGACTAAAGTGATTTACAAAAGGTGATTATTTCAACACTTTATGTCAAAGCAAAAGGTAAAATGCTCATTTGCTTCTTTTTTGTGAGCCTGGGTTTCATTTTATTTTAAAAGAAGACTGAGATAGGTCCTTTTAAAATCTGTTGGAAGTTAACGGTTCTGTTTACACATTGTCCCTTAAAGGAACATGCAATACTGTAGCTAGTTGGAAGCTTCGCCATTGTAGGAGACAAACCAGATTTTCCAGTCTAGCTCTGGCACACCCAGTTCACCTGTATTTTGTCCCATACACCATAAACCATAGGTCTGAGTGGCTTTCTGCCACTAACTGACATCAAGTATGTAGTGACTGTCTCACCTGAAATTAATTACTGATTCATTATATTTGAGTCATGATCCCATATCCACATGTGTGAATATGTTGATCAGTTATACAGCATATATTCCCAGTATTTGAGTCCATACTCCCTCACACAGGAGTTTTCCATCCGGTTTGAGAAACTGATCATAATATTTTATATTATGAATTTAATAATAATGATACATATAGATGTCAACGTTTTTCATCCAAATAATACAACAGTTACAACATACATTATGAACCACCTAAAGAAATTAAATATTCCCTGAAATCTAGGACTTCACATCTTCCATCTTATTTTTTAAAAATGACTTAAATGATTCTCCGCAGTTTAGTCACCATGACAGAAATATTTTGATCAAGCCTTGTTATTCAGTGTCAGTGTTCAGTGTTATTCATCCCTGCCTCTGTAAAAAAACGAATAAAGGAATATTTTTCTTCACTGAAAATGATCATACTTTGAAATGCAAATGAGACTAATGACTAATTGTACAACACATTCTTTTTTTCATAAGCATGTGGACTAAAAATGAAATGAATATGTAAGGCCAAAATCTCTCAGAATGAGAATCTTTCTCCACTCTGCTAAATTCTAGTTTGTGTTGAAAGAAAAAAAAAAACGTCTTAAAGTGCAGATACTGTTTCAAAAAATAAATGGTCATTAGTTAGAGCTCCTGTGTCAGAAAAAAAGATCAGGGACTCTTTTGAACAAAAAGGTGAAATATCAGTCTTGCTGATCTTGCAGTGGCAGAGGCAGTGGTCTCCCCTTGTTTGTGACCTCTGTCAGATGACAGTGAAGGTCTCCAATAAGCAGCGGTGTTGGTGAGTAGCACTCACTGAACTGTCTCTTCCAATAGCAGTTGCCTCACATCCTCTTGAAAGAAACAAGTGCCTCAAATACCAATTCTGGCCTTTTCCCCTAATTGTTTTCTCTGCTCTGCTGAATCTGTCTTCACCGGCGTTCTGTTCAACAGCAAAAACTACAGTACCATAACCTTCACTTTAATGGTACTTGAATCCAACATTGCTTACTCCCAACAGGTGACTGAGGCTTTTGAAATAAAATATGACTCTGAATGACCGTTGAGGTTAAAATTCATATGTTTTATAAGCAGCATCTCCAGGGAGGGCAGCAGCAGCAGCACAGCTGTCGAAGTGGGTTCTTCTTCTTGTACCTGGCAGCCAACTTGAACTTCTCATTAGATGCAGCCACATAATCCTGGGTCTTTTCTACATTTGTCTGGATGTGTTCAATGCAGGCCCCTTGCTCCTCCACCAGTATGAAAATGTCCATGAACAGGTCCCTCAGCTCCTTCATATTGTTCTCCAGGCTCAACAACTCCTTTTGGTGTAGAAACATAATGGGATTAATACTGTAGATATGAGGAACATTAGTCAGAGGCTGGAGGTTGTGGGATAGATAACCAGGGGGCTTAAATGGTAATTTCAATATTTTTTTAATTCTGGGCCTATTTTGACATATGTTTGGGTCAAAATGACTTGTAGGTATAAAATGTTTTGGAATCCGTGCAGTTGATGGATTCAGCCAACAGCCGGCTGCCGTGGCTTCAGCCTATTCCTTTGGGGCAATTGCGCCATAATCAAAATTATGTTCATTTTTTGCGGGCTAATAATACAGAAACCTATATATGATAGTAACACGGCCTAACCTTTGCGTTTGGTATTACAATGCAAAATTCAAGACAATCCCCAGATTTCTCACAAAGGACAAATCAATGATTCCTAATATATCCTGCACAAATCTAACAAATACATTGCATTACCAAATTATAAGTAACTTTATCATAGCCTTAGGTTTAGTAACTTGTTCGCCACTATGCTCACCTTGTGTCGCTGTTCAATCTCAGACAGTTGTGACCGTGTGATTTTGGCATCATTCAGCAGGTTCTCATTGAAGACCTCCCATTTTCCTGTGGCCACCATCTCATTTACCTCCTCTTCCGTCACATCCTTACCCGATACCTCCAGCTGCCGGATAATGAAGTGCTTACAGCGCTCCTGCTTGGTCAGCAGACCTTCATTATACTGCAGCATTACCTGGACATGATTATAGCAAAAAAACAAAATAAGAAATAGGGTGGACCTATTTTTTTGGATTTAAAGTGATTTATGTTTGGTTCCTTGAAATTAACTTATCAAACAATTATGTGCTTTCACTTTGCTGGTTCTGACAATGCTATCCTAACGCTATGCTATTTTACATATTTTTATCTATTAGTATTCTTCTTTTTTCTGCCTACAAACAGTCCTTGTTTCCCACTATATTGTACAAATTTATAAATATACAGGGACAATGAACAATGGCGTCTCACAACACTTTTTTTCAGTTGAGACTTTCAACTGTCTCTCAAGTTAAAGTCAGCTCCATGTTATTGTTTCAAACATATTTCAGTATCAACACATCACTTCCTGTGCACTAAAGGATCTTTCCCAGTTAGAAAAAAAGTTAAGTGTTACATAAAGTTTCCATAGCAGAGTGGTAGACTCATGCCCCCAACCTGCTGGAATTTGCGGTACAGTGCTGCATACTGGGAGCGTTGTATTCTGGTTGTTACAGCATTAGGTCCCTGCTGGTCCTCAGTCCTTTGGGCCTGTTTTGAAAGGGCATCTAACCGCCGGTGGAGGCTTTCAGCCTTGATCTTGATGTCCCGAGTTATACTGCTCTCTTTCTTCATCACACTGAAACGACGCATGGTCGCCACCAGGGTCTTTTGCTGCTGGCTGAAGTTAAGGACCTGTTTGTATTAAACGCAATTTGTATCACAGTATCAGTTTCACCTCTGACCACAAGTGAAAAGTTTACCAGAAACTGTATGACCATACAGTCTTAATGTTTCAGTCAAGTCTGGAATTATTAAAATAAGAAAGAGAACAAGAAAAAATATTAAAGACAAACAAAAACAATTTAAAGTTTTGTTGGTGCCATATGGCACTTCAAAAGCGCTTTTTAAAACAAATAAAAAAATTATAAAGAAAAATAAATACACACTCCCTACAGAAAGAAAAAAATATTACCTCTGTCTCTAGCACTGTGATATCATCTCGGATTTTCTGAGCCTCAGACAGGAAATTCTCAATGATCGGCTCCTCCTCAAACACCACAGCTTCTGGCGTTATGACCTCAACCACCACAGACTCGTCATTATTCCCCTCCACTGAAAAAGGGTTGGTATTTTCTCTTGCTGCCTCACGAAGGTCTTGAGCCCTTTGCTGCAGCTCCTCCAAGCGGTCTCTCATTGTGGAAGAGCACACACCAAAGCTCGCTCCTCAGGGCACAAACTTATTATTGTTATTAACGTTCTTGTCAATGCTGACGAGAGGATGCTGAAAAAAACAACAACATGGAACTTTAATGATTCCAGTTGGCAAACTGGATTGTTGCAGAAGTATAAACAGCAGCACAAAGCAGGGAAACCAGAACACATTAACATTAAAGTAGAGGATAAAAATAAATATATCAACACATGCTGCTAAAATTAAAGTGTAAAGTAGGGATGTGTGGATGACAGTATTATTATATTGTAAACAAGCGTAAGACACAGCTCCCTCTTTTTGTGTCTGCATGAAGTTTAAAGGTATGAAAATGGTGAGATTTGCTCTGTTTAGGTAATAAGTGACTATAAATATGTAAACCACATTTGTGTCAAGTTGATAATTTCATCATTAACAAATACATAAATAATTCAATAAAGGTTCACATCAAATTGTTCACATTGTGTTTGAACTAGTGAAGAGTGATGGGAAGTCCCTCATTTTATATTAACAATTAGTTTCACAAATTACTAATCTCCATAATGCACCATTACTTAGTAAGACTATATTTTGGAATAGCCAGGGTCTAGACATTTTTAAGCAAACTCGAGTGATGACTATAAGGATGGGACTAGCAAGACTAAGTGATTCATTTTGCTTTTAGTAATTAATATCATTATTTTATGGATGCTTAGTAAGAGTAACTGATCATAAATCGGCCAACAATTCTGATGAAAATGTCTTTTTTGTAAATTTTGAATCAAGATACCTTGAAGTATGTCATTCCCACTGTCCAATTGCATTCAAGCTGCATACGGACTTAATAAAGGCATTTGTGAATGTGTATGTATAATAGCAAAGTGAGAGTAAGAAATTAATAAAGAATAGTTAAAATCCCCCCCCCCCCCAAAAAAAAATAACTCCATTTAGCAAGTCAAAGCCATGTCACTAAACTCCCCATCCACCCTGTGGACACAATTGCTTGACAAAATGCAGGTCCTGTAGTTCAAGCAAATGCACCTGCAGGTAACTGTGTACCCTAGGGTGTCCAGTGGGAGTCAAACCCTGATCAGTGTTTGTTTACATCATTATAAGATCATTCGCCCCAATATGAGCATGACTGATGAGCCATATCTGCACTCTGCTGAACACTGAGATATGTTTTTAACTGGATGAAAAACAACACGAGATGAACGAGGAGAAAGTTTATCTGTGACATCAGTCAAATTGACTCTATTTCGTTTTCCCATGAGAAGTGAGTGGGTTGTTTGTGCTCAACAACACACGCAAAAAAGAAGAGAAGAAAAAATGCTTTAGGAAGTTTAGAAAAAATGACATTGATAAAGACATCAACTAAAACCACATCATACAAGCACACAGACAATAGGTAAGCTCAAACTGTTGTTTACCAAGAATGCTATTAAGAAATAAAAAATAAAAAATTCTTCACAGAAACTGCCAAATATTAAATACATTTCACTTTCCAGTCTGTAACTCTGGATGCCAGTTAGCTCACTAGAGCTTTTGCCCCATGTGCAAAGGCTGAGTCCTTGCCACAGCGAACTGAGTTGCAGTCCGACTCTCAGCCCTTTGCTGCATGTGTTCCTCTCTCTCTCTCCGTCATTTCCTGTCAATCCGAACCCCATCTTCCCCCAAAAGTCTGTACATCCAGCATGCTGATATTTGTTAAAGCTGAAGTACTGTAAACAAATAAAGTATATTCATCCACAAATTCCTATACATTAACATTACATTAACGGGCATTTTCAAAGTGCCTAAATATAATCTTTAGGAAGTAAGGGGATAACAGTGGGGAGTGTTTGGCTGCTGAGAAATGGAGCATTTCAAATCACAGACTATCCCATTTCTGGAGAGATTTCAAACAGGAAAGAGCCTATTGTGTGTGTGTGTGTGTGTGTGTGTGTGTGTGTGTGTGTGTGTGTGTGTGTGTGTGTGTGTGTGTGTGTGTGT